>JAQZBX010002707.1:0-69875 GCA_029593785.1 Cabassous unicinctus
ATTTTAAATATTTTAAAAGGTGCTTAGTGTACATAAATGTTATACAAAAATTACAGGGATTCCCATGTTCCCCACCTCCCACACCTCTCACAACCTCTCACATAAGCATCTTTCATTACTGTGGCACATCACCTGCAATGGATATCCACATCGTGGGGGCTTTGCCACTAGGCATGGACCATAGTTCACATTGTAGACCAAACTCTCTCCCACACAGTTATGCATGTTATATGCTGATGTACAATGGCTTAAACCTGTCATTGTAATGTCACTCAGGATAATTCCCAAGTCCCAAAAAAGCCCCTGTATTACAACTGCTTTTCCCTCTCCCTGCCCTGAAAGCATCCACTGGCCACTGGTTCCACATCAATATTGCAATTTCTTTCATTGCTTGAATCACAATATTTCTACAACAGAATATCAGTAAGTCCACTCTAGTCCATAGTTCTTCCCACAGTCCTGAAGACTCTGAGATGGTGATGTCCACTCTACCTCCAAGTGAGAAGGGTCTTAAATCCCATGGATAAGATGGATAAGGTTACCCTGCCTGCAGCGGCAGACTCTCTCCATTCCCTGGGATGGCCATTGTCCATCATCATCTCCCTGCTGGCTGTCTTGGGTGAGACAATGAGCTGTAAAGGAGGAGTTGCAGCTCCACCGAGATTCCAGGCACTGCTGGAACATGGGCAGGCTAAAGGCTCCAGTTTCTGGAAGTACATCTACAATCTCCAGCACCACATATAGGTTTGAATAGAAGGGACTGATGGACCATGTGCAGGGAAGACTTATTTGAATCTAACTCTGTCATTCTCAGGAGCACAGATTCCAAAGGATAGGCCACTGATAATGCATCAATCTCTGCAGCTATCCCCCCTTATAGAGGACCTGGGAGTCTCCAGAGCCCTCAGGAGCCCCTCTGTTTGGGGTGATATTCACTTTGGAGTTCTATGAGATCCTACTGAGGTGTGCATAAGCGTTATCTCTGGGATAAGCTCCTGACTCTCTTTGAAGTCTTAGCCATATGAACTCATTTGTCTTTACCTTTTACCTCTTTTATTCAAGGTCTTTTCCCAGTCATATTGCCAGTTGGCACTTGGTAGTGATCCTTTATTGCCAGGGAGGCTCATTCCCAGGGGTAATGTCCCACGCTGGGGGGAAGGTAATGCATTCATATGCTGAGTTTGGCTTAGAGAGAGACCACATTTGAGCAACAAGGAGGCTCTCAGGCAGCAATGCTTAGGCATCCCATAACAATAGGCTGAGTTTCAATTAGAAGAGCAAAGACTCATAAGTCTAGTCATCAATAACAAGAACACATTAGTGAAATATCTTCCTTAGCCAGACACTGCCCCTGCACTTGGGGGGCTGTTGCTGCTCACTTGGAGAATGTGGCAGGCCTCTCCAGGCTGGGAATTCAATTTTTTCTCATTTATTGAGTGATTCTCCACCCACTGTAACCATGCCCCACCCCTTGATCTTTTGAACAATTTTATATATCTTTTATGTATATTCACGTGAATTTCTTCCCAGGAAACCCCATTTCCGACACCCCCATTCAATGATCCTCTCCCCCTCCTGATGTAACCCTTCTGTGATCCAAACCTTCCTTAAAGATGAAGCCCATATAATAGCCAAATACAATTAATCAGAAAATGAAATAATGATAAGTTTAAATTTTAGAGGTAAAATACATGGAAATGTAAAAAAAAAAACCACTAAAAATAAAATAAAATTAAAGGATTGGGATATTCGAAAAGTGGGACAAAACAAAAAAATTAAAGAAAAAAATTTTTTAATGTTAATCATATTTACTCTTCCAATCCATGAGCATGGATTGCTCTTCCAATTATGTATGTCTTTTTAAAATTTCTTTTAACACTGAGTTGTAGTTTTCTGAATAAAATTGCTTTATATTGTTGGTTAAGTTTATTCCTGGATATTTCTGTTTAATCTCTTATATTATATTTTCACCACTCTTTTCACACTTTTAGTTACTTTTATTGATATAATATTCATTTCTAGACTCGCTTCCAGGCCTGTCTCTCCTGCTTTTTCTTTTCATGCTGTAGCACACCCTTTAGTATTTCCTGCAAAGCTGGTCTCTTAGTTACAAACTCTCACAGCTTCTTTTTATCTGTCAATATTATAAACTCATCTTCAATTTTGAAAAACAATCTTCCTGGATATAAGATTCTTGGCTGGAAATTTTTCTCTTGCACTACCTTAAATATATTAAACCACTGACTTCTTGCCTCCATGGTTTCTGATGAGAAATCAGCACTTAATCTTATTGGGTATTCCTTATATATTATGTATTGCTTTTCTCTTGCTGTTCTCAGAATTCTCTCTTTGTCTTTGGCATTTGACATTTGATTAGTATGTGTCTTAGAGTTGGTCTATTTAGACTTATTTGGATGGAAGTACATTGTGCTTCTTGAATATGGATATCTATGTCCTTCAATAGGGTCAGGAAATTTTCTACTATTGTTTCTTCAAATATCCCTTCTGCTCCTTTTCCCTTCTCCTCTCCATCTGGGTCACCAATGACACATATGCTTGCATATCTCTTGTTGTAATTTAGTTTCCTGAGACCTTATTCTATGTTTTCCATTTTCTTCTTTATCTGTTCTTTTGTATGTTAGCTTTCAAAGGCCATTTCTTCAAGCTCACCAAACTTTCTTCTGTCTCCTCAAATCTGCTATTATATGATTTGAGTGTATTTTTAATCTCATTTATTGTGCCTTTCACTCCCAGACGGTCTGCTATTTTTCTATGTATTCTTTCAAATTCTTCTTTGTGCTTATCCAATGTCTTCTTAATATCCTTAATCTCTGTAATCATTTCATTGAATTTATTAAGGACACTTGTTTGAATATCTATGATTAGTTTTCTTATCTCCTTTATGTCATCTGGAGGCTTATGTTGTTCCTTTAACTGGGTCATAACTTCCTGTGTCTTGGTGTTGATTGTAATTTTTTGTTGGTGTCTTGGCATGTGGCTTACTAGAGCATTTATACTGGCTGCAATTTCTCTCTTTAGTTTAGGGCTTTTTTGCCCTTTCTCCCTTGATGGTTGTATAGTAAGAATCAAGGATGTATTTTGTGCTGTAAGCTGTGGATGCTCAAGCTGCCCTCATTGCCCCAGGCACCCAATAAAGCTTCTCCCAACTTTCTCCTTTGCCAGGATTAGGGACAGACCCAGAGCCAAGTGTAGTAAACCAAGTCAAGAAGGTCTAGACTGTAGTTGTGCAGACAGGTTGAAGAGTCTTCATGTCCCTTTCTCCTGAGCCTGGGGCTGTGATGGATCTGCAGTGTGGGCAGCAATATGTGGTATGGGTCCAAAATTACTGCACTTGCCCCAGTAGATTTCTGAATATTCAGTTTTTGCCAGCCAAATGTATCTGCAGTTACCCAGAGAGGCTGGAGCAGGGCCTGCCAGCTTCCTCCCTGCTAGAGGTGGGGCTGAAATCTATACTAGTGCTGCAGGCTGACTGGATGAAAGAAGCTGGTCCTTACGAGCATGGTGGTTTTCAGTCAGCCTAGCTTCGCCTCATGATGGGGGCAGAGTCAAACAGCAGCTACCAACTTCTTTTGGACTTGGACAGGTTCAAACATTAGCTGTTTTGGGGGTTACATTTGAGCCAGCCAAATTTCCTAATCAGTAGCTGTAATTGGTGGCCAACCATCTCTTCCTCCCCTGTTTTTGGGAAATGGAACTTCCAATTCCAGCCACAGAATAGCTCCTAAGCTGGCTTGTACCACCATAGTAGGGTGATCACCAGTCTCCTTGGTGTGGCCTGTATTTTCCTGGAGAGACTGGAGCAGGTTCCACACCCCCAGCTTCTTCCCTGCCAGAGGTGGGGCTGGGACTTATGTTAAAGCTGCAATATGATCTGGGTGGAAAGAAGACAGTCCCTGCTAGCACTGGGATTTTCAGTCTGCCTGGCTACTTCTCATGCCAGTGGTGGAGTTAAAATCATGGCTCCTGGTTTATTTCTTACTTGGACACATTCAAACTTTAGCTGTTCTTAAGATTAACTTTAGCCCACTGAATTTACTTAATCAATAGTTGAAGTTGTGGGCCAATTGTCTCTTCCTCCCCCATTTTTGGGAAATGAAGCTTCCAATTCTGGCCATAGAATAGCTCCTGAGGCAGCTTGTGACACCAGTGGAGGATGGGCACCAACCTCAGAGGTGTGTGGGGCTCTACTTATGAATCTTCTCTGCAGATTGGCAATCTCCTTCTTCCATTCTTTCAAGGATGTTGCAGGATGCTCTTCTGGTCTCCTGGAGTCCCCAAACAAGTGCCTTAGATAGCTCTGGGTGATTACTAACTGCTCTGTAGCATGAGCTGACTCTAAGAGCTCCTTACTCTGCTGCCATCTTACTGGTTGTCTCAAAACTGTATTATTTTTAAAATAAGAGGAAGAAAGATTATTAGAGACATATTCCTACCCATTAATTTTATGGTAACTTGGAGGTCATACAGGCTGGAACCTTATCCACAGAAGGTGCTCAGTCCAGAAACTGAATGAATGAGTGAATGGACAAGGGTTAGAAAGAGAGAAATTAACCTTTGCTTCTACTGTCATGAATGGATCATTTTCTAAACTAAATGAGTTTTTAACTGACAGCATTAGTAATTCAGAGTTTGTTCTTTTTGAACATTTCAAGAAGTGTTTTCATACATTTATTCTAACTGTTTAGATAGCATTAGACTGCCTCTTACTGTCATCCATTTATACCTGAATGTCTGTTAAACCTGCTGCAGAATATTCTGAACAGTAACCTTGATCACCCACCTGATCATTAGGCTACAATTGTTTTTCTGACTTAGCTTATAGCCTCTTTCTGGAGATGAGTTCTAAGAATAAGTGGAAAATGTGAACTCAGAGCCCCTGCTGCTAGTCCCCCCCCCCCAGGTAGCTCCACAAAGTCTGTTGGTCTAGCTCTCCCCAGAAGGGAAATACAAGCCACATCATGGAGGCTGGTCATCATCCTACTTTGGTGGGACTAGGCAACGCAGGAGCTATTCTGTGGCTGGAATTGGAAGTTCCATTTCCCAAAAACAGGGGAGGAAGAGATGGTTGGCCACCAATTACAGCTACTGATTAGTAAATTCAGCTGGCTCAAGTATAATCCTAAGAAAATCTAAAGTTTGAACCTGTCCATGTAAAAAAGACACCAGGAGCCATGATTTTAACTCTGCCACTGGCATGAGAAGAAGCTGGGCAGACTGAAAATCTCAGTGCTAGTAGGGACCAACTTCTTTCCACCCAGACAAGATTGCAGCTTTAGCAGGGCATGCAGTCAGTTGGGACTGGTCTTTTACCCATGTCTGCTCCCTCATATACTTTCTGCATGATTTCTCAGTGCTTTCTATGTATAGTATCTTGTTATCTGCAAATAGTGAAATTTTTACTTCTTCCTTTCCAATTTAGAAGTCTTTCATATATTTTTCTTGCCTAAGTACTCAGGGAAATATTTCTAAGAAAATGTTAAATAAGAATGGTGATAGTGTGCATCCTTGTCTTGTTCTTGATCTTAGAGAGAAAGCCCCAATTTGGAATTTAGAGTCAGCTGTGGTTTCCCTACACATGACTCTTTTGTTCTTCTATTTGTACCTGTAATTAGTATTAGAGTTGGTAGTTGTATGTCCAAGAGACTTAAATCTTGGGGCTGTCTTTGTGCCAGCTGGGCCCTGAATCTCAACTGAGTTGCAACACCTACTCTCCAGTTCATTGGACTCTAACAAGGAGGAGGTGATGGACAAATAAATACAAAGGAACTGAGAATGTCTACAACTGCAAGTAAGAGAGTTACATCCATTGGCCATATGGGATCAAGGATTCCATTCAACTAAAGGTGGAGTGGGCAACACCATCACACAGTCCTCAGGATTGTGGAATGAACTATGACTAAAGAAGACTTACTAGTATTCTAATATAAACTTATTGTGATTCTAGCAATGGAAGAAAGATCCTTGATGTGGAGGCAGTGGTCACTGAAGGTTCTGGATGAAGGTAGAGGGAAAAATAAGTGAAATATGGGGCATTTATGGGACTTGGGAACTGTCCTGAATGGCATTAGAATGACAGATACAGGCCATTATATGTCGTGCCATAGCCTACAGAGTTGAGTGGGAGGGAGTGTAAACTTCAATGTAAACTATATTCCATGTTTAGTGGCAATGATCTAAAATGTATTTATCAATTGCAATGAATGGCTTTGGGTTTTTCATATATACCCTTTATCATATTGAGGAAGTTTCCTTCTATCCCTAACTTTTGTGATTTTATAAGGAAAGGGTGCTGTATTTATTGAATGCTTTTTCTGCATCTGTAGAGATGATCATGTGATTTTTTTCTTTCTATTTGGGTGAAACCCACCTGGTCATGGTATATAATTCATTTGATGTGTTGTTGAATACAAGTAGCAAGCATTTGTTGAGGATTCTGGCATCTAGGTTCATTAGAGTTATTAGCCCTTAATTTTCCTTTTTTTGTGGTGTCTTTGTTTGGCTTTGGTATTAGAGTGATGTTGGCATCATAGAATGCACATTTGTCCACCCACCAGCATTGGCCTTCATATGCTCTGTTTTTCCACCCATTTTAATAGTTGAACTTTTCAGACTCCTTATATATACAGTTCTTCCACTTCTGGCCTAGATCACCTCTCTCTTGCCACCTCAAGGAGATTGCTCAGGGAATTCATTCTCTCTCCTTCATCATTAATATATTTCTTTATACTAGATCATTTGATCACTGTAATGTGTTGTTATATTCTAATTTTTAAAAATCCTTATTTTACAAAACCTTGCTCACTAGTTACCACTTCGTTTATTTTCTCTCTTGTAACAGAGACATCTTTGCTTGATTACATCAATTCATCCATTAGCTACCACTCCAGAAATAGTGGTTGAATCAAATTCACCATTGATATCCTCATTGAAAAATCCCGTGTATTGGTGCGTGTCTTACTTGACATGGTAACAACATTTGACATATTCAGTCATACTTTCCACTTTGATATTATTTCCTTAGTTGGCTCTCAGGATATCACATTTGCTTTTGGGGGGTGGGAGTAGATGTTTGATTAAGGTTCAATTTTAATTTTTCCACACAGAATTTCTGTTACTCAATCAAGTTTGGAATCTTTAATGTTTCTAGACAACTGTTCATTTCTTTTATTGATATATATTTATACATAATAATAATATGAGTAATAATATTAAACATATTGCCAATTTTAAAAATGTGATGAGTGACTCTGTGCCATTGTCAGATAACAATGCAATAATATTTAAAAGTACAGGTAAAATAATTCTAAAAGAACTCTATATTTAGAAACTAAGGCATACATGCTCACACTCAGCTCTGAAGTTTATGATTGTGTAGATGAAATAACTTGTAGTCAAATGATTACTGCCAGGCTTCATCAGAAAAAGCAATACAAGACTTGACCACACAGAGTGGCATGTTTCTTTGTAAGCAGAGACTGTCTTTGATTGGGAAACTTAGGAAGACTTTGTAGGTAAGTAACATGTGAGCTAAGCCTTTTGTATTTGTGTATGTGTGCATGTGTGTGTCTGTGTGTAAATAATGGGCATTGCTAGAATTTCCTGTTTGTTTCTTCTGAACTTTTATTCCTTTCCCAGAGAGGGAGCTCTTGTGTGACACTATCCATCATCTCCCAATTTGTTTTTATCCAAAATTATATTCCATTGCCATTTGTGGTTATTTTTACATCTCAGTTTCAGTGTCTTAAGATAAATTTGCACTTTAATTCAATTGTGTATTTATTCCTTTTGGATACTTTTTGGTAAGCCTCATTCACTGAGTTTATAATCAGTGGTATATACCTTCACAAGTTCTTCTACTAGGTCCTTTTACATTTCTGGTATCTTTATTTAGAATGATTGGGGTGATTGTAGCAGTTTGTGAATCTCTAGGGAATACAAATCCTGAGGCACATTTTGAAGAAGGCTGTGATTTCCAAGTTCAGGTGATGATGCCAGGTCCCAACTAGTGATCTTATCTGCATCTGGAAACTGCAATTATTCTTTTAATGAACAATTGGAACAAAATGACAAAAATATCTGCCCTATTTGCCTACTTTTCCCAAAGTGATTCTTAGCTAGCAGTCAACTAGTAAATGCAGATATTACTTGCTTCCTTGGGATTCTTTGCCCCAGTGACCTCGGACAGTAAATACACCACATATCCATCATTGTGAGTTCCTCACTCTCTCACGATTTTAGAGAAAAAGAAGATTCCACTCCTTTTAGGAGATTTAACATTTCTTCATTCTTGGTGTGTGTTTTTCACCTTCAGGTAAAAAATGGTAGCCTTTCTGCCAAGAAAGCATACATTTTTCTCTCCACTTGCAAGTGTCCCTAAAATCTTCAGTTAAAATGTTTATGAAGACAAAGTCAATTATTTGTCTATGGCTCCTTTATCAGAAATAAATAAGTAATTAAACGCTTTACTGTTAATCAGATTAAAGAGAGGTGAATATTATTTTTTAAGCATTTTACCAGACACATATGTATTTAACTTATTTGAATTGACTAAAAAATCTATGTTTATAGATATCCCATACTATTAATTAGTCACTAAAATTCATGGAGGAAGTGCTAATTAGAAAATGTATTATCTAATACAATGCTAATATCATATACACCTGTGCCCTATTTCAACATATGAATATACATTATTCTATAGAAGAAAATAATTTCATGGATCCTGTATAATTAGATTAAATTTTTAGGAATTATAAAGTAATTGTCTAAGATATCATTAAGAGTGTAAAAATGGATGGTCATTGTGAATGTATAGCCATAAATAATTTTTATAGTTATCAGCCCTACTTTCATTTTCTACCTTATTTTATGTTATGGTCTTGTTTAAGAGTTTCCCTTGCCAAGAAGAAACTTGCAGATGGAAGCATCTGACATAGGTACAACCATGATGCAACTTCTCTGAGTACCTTATCTTGGTTCAGAAGGAAAATCTGTGGAAGTGAATGTCTTTCAAGATATCTAATTTAATCATGAAGAACTGTGTTAATTTGACAGGATAGAAAATTGAGTTAGAAGACAACAATCTTTTTTTATTTGTCTTTTATTTTTAGAATGAATTAAGTGTAGAGAAAATGTGAGATTGGAGGACAAACAACTGTGTGTGTTTGCATGTATTTGTGAGTTGTCTGGTTAAAGATGATGGCTAATGCCATTATGTAAAGGATATTGGCAGGAAATAGCTTGTAGAGAAAGGAAAGCAGAGAGATGGGAAATACATATATTCTATGCAAGGGTTGGCTATATGGCCTTTAAAACATATTAATTGCTTTTTCCTTTAAGATTCTTGTAACATGCATGGTAAATAATATAGGGAAAGAGTAGATAGAAAAGTCAGTGTGTCATACACACAGAATGACTGCTAAACACACACACACAAACTCAGAAGCTCACAGAACAATACATACATTAAAATAGTATTGATTTATATACTTTATAAACTGAAAAGCTGCTGCATGTTTTTATCTTGGAAGAAACATGAGAAAGAGTCACATTTCAGTGAATTATTCAAATCTGATTGAGTATGATGGCAGTAGAACAGAATTATTAGAGATACAGGAGGCAGAAGTTGGGGTCAAATATGAAACTGCATTTTCAGTTGAGAAGCCTGGAAAACAGTATGCACTATTTTCAAGGAGGTCATAAAAAAACTTTTGTGGTTAGAACTTGGAATCATTGCTAGATATATTGAATTAAATGTGACATTAGAATGTGCATACATAAACACAGACATACTATAGTTTCATATTCAAAACTGATAAACTGAACATAAACTCATGACATCAGAATCAATGAATTGAAGTTATGTAATTGGGTGAAACATTTGAGAAGAATGGACAGAAAGAGCAGAAAACAGATATTGATAAAAGTGAAATGGCAATAATGGGAAGAGGAAGAATAAAATTCAATATAGAAAACAGAAATCTGTCATAAGGGAGGTAGAATTAAACTGTTAAGAATTTCATAATCGTCAGAGTTTAAAGAAAAAAAGCACAATGATTAACATATTTCATCATTAAGAGTGATGAGGCAGAACGTGTGTAGCAAACCCATTGGATTTACTGTTATGAGATGATTTGTGAGTTCTGCTTCAGTAAACCAAAAGGACAGAAAATACATATAGGATAATGAAATGTAGTAATGTGGAAAGAAGGGAACATCAGCTGCTGTCTGGTACAACAGTGAAGTCAGAAAATCAACCCTTCTGATTACATGTAGATAATGAAGCCATATAATTTTACCTACTCATTTAGAACAGGAGAGCAGAGGGTGAAGAGAGCAGACAGGACAAAATGAAGTCTATTAGCACTGTTAAGTTCTAAAATTGGGGCGCTACATGCATGCTTGGAGGCAGAGATAAAGAAACAAAAGAAGAAACAGAAGGAGCGCAGGGGCGATGGACCCATTCCGGGACAGGGTCAGACGCGACTCGCCCCGATTGCCCTCAGAACACCCTTCCAGCAGCCCCACACGCAGGCCGGCATCAGCGACCCAGCCCTGTCAGACCCAGATCAACTCTTATGCGTTAGGGGTGGGGAAACCCCCACTGCGGGGGAACCCCTTGCCCCGCCCAGCCCCCAGCAGTCTAGGGGAGCCCCCAAACCGCCCTCCAAGGCTCAAGCAAGGTGGCCAAGGATTGAAGGCATTTCAGGCCCCGCCTTTCGCGGTGTTCCCGCTGTCCCCGGAGCCCCGCCCCTGCAGGCCCGGATTGGCCCTGAGATTCGCTCCACATTCTTGTTAGCTGGCGTCCTCTCAGTCACCCCACCACGACTCTTCGTCCCACCCCGCCAGCTTAGTCCTGTGCCCCAGCCAGCCCGAGCATTGATTGGCTGCATGTAGAAAAACATTTTGCATGTAGAAAAAACAAGTCTTTTTGGGGTCCAGTCAGTGGACTGAGGTGGTTTTAATCTGGAGGTACCCAAGAGGAACGTGATCTTAAAATTAAATTTTGATAAGGTTAGTTAAATTAAGGTGTCATCCACCTCAATTAATCTAGGTCTTATTCCTGTTACTGGAGTCCTTCATAAGTAAAATGAAATTCAGACAGAAGGGGAGAAAGCCACAAATGGAGCACCCAGAAGCTAAACATCAGGAGAACCTGGAAGAGAAAGTAGAGACATTGGAGACATTGTCATTGTTTTGCCATGTGAAAAACTAAGGAATAAGGATTGCTGGCATCCAGTCCCAGAAGGCCACAGTCTTTAAGTAGAAAACATCACCTTTATGATGCCTTGCTTTGGTCTTTCTTTTGTCTTCAAAACTGTAAACTAATAAATTTCTGTTGTTATGTTGTCCCATTTCATGGTATTTGTATGAGCAGACTAGGAAACTAAAACACAATTAAAAAAAAAAAAAACGTCATAGAAGTCACCAGAATTTTATTTAAATTATCAATTCAATCTAGAGTTTTACATTCCTATCTGACAACAGAAGCAGCAAAATAAAATGTAATTATGAAAAATACAAATGTAATTTTAAAATTATTACAAAGAAAAATTCATAAAAATGTTTAAATACTGGGAAAATATATTCAGGGTATATATGGCAAACTTATCTTTAAGCTATTTATCCATCATTTGTCTGTCTGGGCTTACCATCAATATGTCAGCCGACCTTAATTCCTTTTTGGGGACTCAGGCAGAATATGTTTTTTTTCTAATTCCAGTTGTAGAAGTCACCTATATTTCTTGGTTCATGGAGTCCATTCAACTGATCAAATCCATGAACACTAAGCAAACTCTTTCTCATGCTGCCACCTTCCTAATTTTCTCACTTGTTTGTCTCCTATTTTTAAGGAACATTGTGATTAAATTGGATTTACCAGATCATCCAGGATAATGTCCTTATTTTAAGATCAGCAGATTAGCAAATTTACATCCATCTGAATCCATGATTCTCTCTTTCTATATTATCTAACTCATTTCTAGATTTGGGGATTAGGACTCAGACATCTTTGGAAGGGCCATTAGTCTGTTTATCACAGCTATGTATCTCAAATATCTAAGATTTTTCTCATTGAAATGGTAGGTTCCAGTAATTTTAAACAAATTTTCAAAGGGCCGATTTATTTGTGTTCTTATAATCAACACAAATTTTTACTGACTCAACTAAATGATTATTTTGGAATTAAAAAGTAACTCATTAAAAGTTTTCAGTGTCTGAACTCAGAAAGTAAGAATTTACACACAGTTTACAGAATCTGTCCATTGGACTAACAGATATCTAGGTAAAATTCCTTCAGTAAAACTAAAATGAAGAAAGAAAGAATAGCTAAAAAAAATGTAAAATAAAGTCTAAATCTGATATTTGATTATTAATCCAATAAATTTTAAAAGGCTGTAAAACCACATCATGCAGAATAATTTGCTATAAACTTTAAGGTTAATTAATAAAAACAAGATGTTTTAATTAAAATTTTTGTGAACTTATTTGGCAAAGTAGTTTTTTATGACTTGACTTCAGGAATTTTTTATTTATTTATTTACACTTTGCACTGTACAGTTCCATAGGCCTTGACAAATGTGTAATGTCATGTGTCCATCATTGCAGTAGTACACAGAAAACCCTACCCACCCAAATATGTCCTTTTCTACTCACTTATTTTCCCCTCCATTCTGAACCCCTGGCAATCACTATTTTTATAACAGTGTTACATGTTCTTAGCATCTATGATAAAAATTAATTTCCTTTGGTAAATGATTGTTCATTTCCCAATCCTGAGGGACCTAGGATGAGGTAAGATCTGATCACCCCAAACCCAGAAGGGGCCTGGATACCAGGGGCAGATGGAAGGAATTATCTTTTCCACACCTGCAAACACTCCTTGCTTTTGGTGATGGGACCACTCTGTATCAACCTTTTGTTGGTTGTCCAGGACCAGTCCAAAGAACTGGAGAGTAAGAGTTTGGATTTAGGGCTCAACCAACATTTGAACAGTGAAAAGGTTTAAGTCTCTGAGAAATATACTTTACAGATACATTGAAAAGTATAGGTTAAAGTAAAAGGAGAAGAATTATAATTAGGGGAATTATAAATTACTATAACAAAGTTACATTGGGGAGATACACTATCATATTCCCAGACACGGTCTGCCAAAGGGATGTTGATTCCATGATATTGTGTGGTTTGCTTCTGTTTTCAATATGTTCCTAGAGCCCCCAGGAGCACTCTTGTTTGAGGTTTTGTTTACTGTGGCAGTTAGTGAAATCTGTCTGAGAAATGCATAAGTTTAACCTCTGGAATGACCTCCTGACTCACTTTGAATTATTTTATACATAAACACTGTTTATAAATTAATATTTCCCCACTTTGGTCAAGGCCTTTTTCCAAATGCATTGCTGATTAATGTTTGGTAATAATCCCTCAGAGTCAGAGAGAATGATCCCCAGGAACCACGTCCATATTTGGGAGGAAGGTAGTAAGTATATTTGCAGAGTTTTGGATAAATCCATGAATTTAGTATTTGCCTTTTGAAGAATAAATTTTTCTGTAAATTTGCTCATTTGGCAAATTAGTCAGGAACAATATTTTTTTTCAATTTTTAATTTTTTTCATAGAAGATAGAGTGTGGTTAACAGTACAAATATGAGAGTGTTCTCTCATGAACTGTAACAAATGTACAATACTACTACATAGTGTTAATACTAGTGGAGGTATGGGGAAAAAATACCAAATGTCCACTATGGACCATAGTTTGTGGTAATAGTCTGATAATGTTCTTTCATAATTTGTAGCAAAAGTTCCATAACAATATAAGGTGTTTGTGGAGGGGTGTTGCATGGGAATGCTGCACATTATGCAAAATTGTTTTGTAAATTCATAACTTCTCTAATAAAAATATATGTTACAGTGTTAAAAAATAACAAAGCTTTAAATTACATAAATGTTACATCAAAAATATTGAGGATTCCCAAATATCCCACACTCTTCCCCACTCCCAATTTCCCCCATTAACAGAAATTTCAGTGTATTTGTTACAATTGATGAACACACATTGAAGCATTGCTGCTAACCATGGTCTATAGTTTACATTATAATTTACACTTCACACTGCACAATTTTATTTTAATGGCCTGTATCCATCATTGCAATTTCATGCCGGACAATTTCAATATCCCAAAAATCCCCCATGTTGCACTTATTCTTCTCTCTCCCTGCCCCTCAGAACCTCTAGTGGCCACTGCCTTTATTCCAATGATACAAGTTCTTCCATTGCTAGAATAATAATAAATGTGCTTTAGTCCATAGATGCATTCCCCCTTATATTTGTTCATTCCTCAATCTTGAGGATTTTGGGATGGTTATGCTCACTCTGTTTCTTATGTTTCTTAGATCCTATGGAGCAGATGGATGGAATTGTCTTGCTTGCATTTGCAGATACTCTCTATTTTGAAGGATGGGCATTTTCCATAATATTCCTTTTGTTAGTTGTCTGGGACAAGTCCAGTGAACTGAAGAATAGGTATTGCAACTCTGATAAGATTCAAGGTGCAACTGGAATATGAAAAAATGAAGATTAAAGTCTCAGGAACCCACATTTAATGAATATAGTGCTAATTAGAAGTTCAAATAAAAGAGGCAGAAGAGCCATGTGTAGGGAAATTATAAATGAGTCCAACCTTGTTGCATTGGGGAGCATATATCCCAAAGTAAGGTACAGTTACAGGGTATTAATTTCCTGAAATTGTCTGTCCTGCCTGTCATATCTAGATGTCCCTAGGGTCATCAGGATGCCTACTGTTTGAGGCATAGCTTTCAATGAAGTGATTTATATCAAAGTATCCTGCTTTATAGCCATAATACCTAAGGTTTGAAATTAAATTAATTAAGACAGAATAGTTCTTTTCCAGATGGATGGTGAGAGCATTTTCATTTGCCAAGTACTAGCCTTTATCAATGAGACTCAGCCTCAGATTAAGTTGCCATTATTATGAAACACATAGCCATGGCACTATTTTGTTCTTCCACTGAAGATCTGGGTCTCTGTGTCAAAGATAATGGATTCTGCCAAATTTCTCCACTGACACCAAACACAGCATCAACTGCCCAAGCATTTAAAATGGCTCACCCTTTTTGCTAAGGGAGCATGAAGTAAAATAAAAATTAAACACTAAAATATAAAGAAAAAATGTAGACTATGAGATTGAGAAAAAATGCTTCTGTACCCTTTTTATCTCATGTCTCCAAATAAACATAACATCCTCAAAATGGTTACCAGTTTCAAATTTTAATCTATTTCTTTTGTTTCTATATTTTCTTCATCCCAGAGTGCTTCACATTAGATTCTTTCTTTTATATTCCATAAGATCAGTCTCCATTATCTCTATCACCTGCTGCTTTATAATAAATAGGGTACCTTGTAGGTAATTCTTTTCTCATCTTCAAATATTGATGGACATCATACCAGACTCTCCAGTACACATGATTACTGGAATTGCATTAAAATTACAAACTATATGGAGAATGTTTGAAATAATTATTTCATTGATTTCCCCACCCATGCATTTTAAATTTATTTAAAATCAGTTCTCATTATTAAGGAATTCTGTATTTGTGAATCCACCTAAGCACTAATTTTTCTTTTGTAAATCTGAAAACAATACCCACAGCCATCTGTGGTTATGCATATACATGAGAAAATGCTGAAAAGTTAGCGTTACCTAATGCAGATATTTCTAGTGTGGTCAAGCAAGGTGACATTCAGCCTTCTCCTCCCATCTCTTGTATTGTAAACAAATAGAATTTTCATGATATCTTTGGAGTCACATTTTTCACATATTTGCTTTGTTTTGTTTTTTTTTTTTTTTTTTTTGCTTTTTTTTGTGTGTTGTTGTTGTTGTTTTGTTTGTTTGTTTTTGTTTTTTTGTTTTTTGGTGATTTTTCTGTTTTAAATGTTACCCAAGTTTACTGCTGAAGTTCTGGCTAGTGTTCCTAAGTGCAAGAAGGCTGTGATGAGCTTTACAAAGAATATATGTGTATTAATTAAGTTTTATTCAGGCATTAGTTATAGTGTTGTTGGCAGTTAATATCAATGTTAATGACTCAACAACATATATTAAAACAAGGTGTCTTTAAGGAGAAACACATAAAACAAGGTTATACATGGATCTGTTGACAAAAATGTGACTAGATGCTCACAGAAACTTAACCCTGAATTTACCCTAGGAGTAATGGTTCAATATTTACTAATTCAGTGTCCTTGGTGACCTAAGAGACCATGGTTACCATAATAATGAGAATTGACCATACTGCATTTATATTCATCTTTTATATATCCAATGAAGTTTGTAAACTAATGCAAAGAATTCTTGTACCAAATGTGTTTTATTTATATTTGCATACTTTATAGATTGTGTTGTTAGTACTTTTTCATAAATGTTTAAAACATGTTTTGATTAATATATAAGAATGTTGCTGATTATTGGAAATTTTCTTATATCTAGAACATTTGGTGAAATCTCTGATTAATTTGTTTTGAATAATTTTGTTTTAACCCTTATTAGATTCTCCATGTGATAAAATAAATATTTTATTGTCTTCCTTCTGAAACTATGTATTTACTACCTATTTGTGCTATTTTCTTTTTACATTGCAATAAACTCCAATATGCTATTCAATAGAACCATAATATTTTGTCTAACTTGAAAGGGACTGCAACTATCAATTTTTAAAAAGTTTTAAAATTTTCCATGAGTGTTTGATAGATCCCTGCTATGTCACTTGCCTTGACCCACTCAGTGTTTATTCACCTTATTATTGGATTCTTGATTTCTTCAGGTTATCAATGTCTCTGGTTTGAAAATACATATTTATTCCTTAAGAGCTCAAAGGAGAAATGGTTATGTAACATACTTCTATGGTTTGTGGCATCTAAACCTTTCCTTCTTATTTAAAAGAATACATATTTTGTAAAAGTTACTTCTGTCAATGAGTAACAGAAAAGAAAATAATGATATCTTAAGAAATAAATATAATTTTCAGATTGAGGAATTCCAAGATTATTATATAGGTCCATGGTATCAAAAAATCCCTTTCTTCAATATTTTTATCTGACATATGCCTAATTTACAGCCCTAAGTTCATCTCATGGTCTAAGAAGGCTTTCTGCTTACAGTTGATAGGTCTATCTTTCAGCCAGTGAGAAAGAATAAAGAAAAGAATATTCACCTATTCTCTTTAAGATCTCCAGAAAGGCCACTTTTGCTTACATTCTGTTAATCAGAAAATGGTCGTCGGGACACATTAAGCAACAATGGCATATAAGAAATCATAATAATCCATCTGGGAAGACATTTGACTGTTTAAACCAAGAAAAAGAGTAGATACTGGGTTGGAGTTAATGCTAATGTTACTGTCATGAGTAGCATGTTGTTGTTTTTTTATATTATCCTATAACCATTATCTTCCTGGTAAGTTATAGAAATGCAAAACTAGAAGGAAGGAGCCCATAGTTCCTACTTTTAATTTTGTGTGTTAGATGAGAAAATAATGACTTCATTGATTATGCCTGTATAGTTGGGTTTTGTTGAATTAATTTGAATTGTCTCCAGCCAATGTAGAACTGAGAAAATTATATCCTGAAAATTAGTAGAACCTAAAACATGGTAAGTATTTAGAGAAGGAAGAAAAACCTGGACCACTGAGAACCCAGTTTCACTAGAGGAACTTTTTACACAGTGCTCAAAACTTTGGTTAAAATGTCATCTGTTATATCTTAAGATATCATTCTTGGGGTTTTTGGCAAGTCCTAAATTAGAGATATGGACACCATACTTCTAAGAATAAACTCCTCATCACTTGCAAGTGGTCTGTCTGGTCTCAGTATTTTTGCAATATTACCCTCCCAAACCTACAGGTCTTTCCACTGGACCATTCCACTGCAGTTACTTACCATGTGAACTTCCAGGCCTCTCTCAAATCCCTGGGAATGAGATGAAATGGTAAAATGCAGGAGAAACTGCAACAAAGTCAATTAGGCAGACTGCAACTCTTGATCATTGTTTACCAAGCAATTAAATCAAGCAAGTCTTCATGGAAGATGAAGTAGAAGAGTGATGCATAGGAAGGGAAGAGTACTTGTTCTTGGCTTGGCAGATAGTAGTTCTAGCCTGATTCAAAGGCTGGGGAGAATCTTCATTCTGCCATTGGGGTTATCTGGCATAGTCAACCAGTGGGGCCACCCCTTAGAAGTCCCATTCCACCCAATCACCAAGAATCCTGCTAAGAGGACCTCTCATTTCTCACAAATGTATCCTCTAAGAATCTATTAAGTAAACACTTTTTTCTACTGGAAATATAGTAGCAAAATTACATTTGTCAGATTCATAATTCAAAGAAAGTATTTTAATTAATGAAACTTGATCAGTCTTCCATAAATTTAATAGTATGAATTGTAATATAGAGAAGTCAATAAGATTTTTTGTCAATTGATATTTTTTATAAGAGAATTTGTAAGTTTACAAAACAATCATCATTACATTCAGAATACCGATACATCACCCCACTAACACATTGCATTGTTTTAGATCATGTGTTACAAATTATGAAAGAACACCATCAAAAGTTTAAAGCTAATAGTCTTTTATATGAGTTTTGTTACCTCATTTTTCTATTATTATTTTTGAAATATTGAATGTGGCTTCATGAATATGGGATGATTTGAATATTAGAAATATGGAATAAAATATCAAAATAAACTGACATAAATAAAAATCAAATAAATAGCTTTGGTTTAGGAGATATAGACTTTTATCATGAAAGATTAATAAGAACTTGACCTTTTGAATTAAAATAATAATTATTTCATTGTTTAGAAAAAAATTAGATAATTCATATAAAATGTTTGCAATTTAGGGAAAAATTTTGATTGAGAAAAAATCAGATTAATCCAGAACAAAATCTTAAATAAATATAGCTTTTCTCTACTTTTGTAATGAAATCATCTTCCTTATGTGTATTGCAGTACTGGTAGCATTGATTCATGTTGGTTGTGTTCCTCATATGTGACAGGCTTTGCACAATGGGTATAAAAAAAAATTTCTTTCTTGACCCTCATTTAATATATTTCTTTTTGATAGTCCTGGAAATGTAGAAAATTCCTTCAATTAAAAACAATGTAAACTTCAAAGTACAATGCTCTTTCCTATCAAAAAGAAAAGAATACACACATCTCAAAATTCTGTCTCCACATGAGTATCAAAGTAACACACATTATCTGAGTTTCCTCTCCCAATTTTTGTTTATGAAACCTCCAGTGAATAAAACAAAATACTTAAGGAAGGAGTGAAGGTAAAGTTTTGGGAATAAGTATTATTGCAAAGCTTGTTATCCAGAAAATCCCTATGAGGAAATCATTATTTATGTTGATATGCTGAAAAAATTATTCTAGGCGACTGAACAGAAAATTAGGGAGGAATATTTGACTCATGATACTGCATTTTCATCATTTCAGCCGATCTAGTCCAATATATTCATTTAGGTGATTATATTTGACAAGTGCGTCTGAAAGACTAGGAAGCAAGCATCATCTACTATTCTGAGCAGGAACACATTTATTCTGTAGAAGGCAGGGACTCACATTAAATTGTGAACATATTGACTTCATATTAAATGACAAAAGATAATTTACAATAATTGAATAATGGACATGTTTCGCTTTTTATATTTTTGTTTAACAATAATATACTAAACTTTTTAAAATCCTGATATAAATTCAAACTTTCAGAAATGCTATAAAGATATGAAATATAAACTTTACTTTGATTCCATATTTTTTAAATATTTTGTCACAGTTCAGACATCACAATCAAGATATTAAATGTTGATAAAGTTATTTCATCTATTTTGAATCCATATTCCTTTTCATTAATTTGCACCATTTAGAGTGTTCTCTACTTCCAATTCAGGATGCCATCCAGGATTAGGTATTGTGTTTAGTTGGTGTGTTCCTTTAGTCTCCCATAACCAGTGTTTAAGACTTTCTTTTCCTTTCATGGCAGTGATATTTGTGAAGAACATGGGGCAGTTATTGGAGAGAATTTTTCCTCATCTGGAATTTTTTACTTTTTTCCCTATGATTAGCTTGAGTTTAGTATTCTTGAGCAAAATAATACACAAGGATCACATTCAGAGGCACTTATTTAACAAATAGTTCTCTGTTTTCTTCAATGGAAATAAGCCATTCTTCTTCTTTAAAGTTTGTGGAAGGTTGGAGTAGCACTGCAAAATGGTTCTGGTGGTCAACACTTGTGAGTATAAAAGGAGAAGACAGCATGATTTGTATTTAGAAAATAAAATATGGACCTTTGATTTACTCATTGTTCTAGGGATTTCATTGATTCTAGATCTTATTAGAAATATTTATATTAGAAGTTCATCATGATTATTTCCAGATTCTTGCATGCTTCTCTTTCTTCCATTATTCAAACTGGAAACTGAACACAAACAATATGAAAAACTTTGCTCATTTACACAAACCTTAAACACAAGTAACACTCTGTGTTTAACCATATTACCAGAGAACAGACCTTGACGATTTATTTTTGGTTCTTTCCTTCCCCTTAGAATGAGGTGGAATATCTAAATTTCTCTTCTCAAAAGTTGATGTGTTTTATTTTTCTTTACAATATGGCTAGATCTAAAGTTGAAATATAGTTATGTAATTTGGTTCAGACTGCATTAAATTTTAAGGATTTTTATGACATTTCCTGTCTAAATTTTAATTTTTGAATATGTATAAAATGAATTTCTCAAAGATAAAATATATACCCCCTTCCCATGAAAAAATCTATACTTAGTGAAATGCCACTCACATTCTATCCTCTCTCCTTTTGCTTCACACAATGTAAGAAACGAGATTCAAGGTTTACTTGTTTATGTTTTCCATAATTCATTTGCTAAAAGAAGCAGGTTTATGTATACTGACTTATTACATCATATTCTACATAACACTTCATGTAGTTGACTTTTACACTTGCTATTATGTGCTGGAAATCATTATATATAAATTCATAGACATTGTATTAATCTTTTTTTTTTCTTATTAGAGAAGTTATGTTTACAGAAAAATAATGCAAAAAATACAGAGTTCCCATATAATCCATCCATTTTTTAATATTTAATATTAGTGTAATATTTTCATTAGATTTAATGAGACAATATATATTCATTATTTCTTAGAGGTGAAGATTATTCCATTGTGTATACATGCCATAATTTTAACAATTAATGTTCTATATATTAGTAATAAGATATTTTCAAAAGTATTGCTATTAAACAAAAATGTACAATAAAAATATATTCTGAAAATGTGTTATTATATTATATGTAGTAATTCTTCAGGGCCAATTCCTAATTGATAGGTTTTCTGTGCCTTATGTTAAATGAACATGTAGTTATTTTTAGCTGTTTCAAATTTATCCTTTATTGGGTTTGTTTTGCTTTGTATTGCTTCATATTTTCATTAGAGTAGCGTTAGGATTACAGAGAATCCAAACAGAAAGTTTAGAGCTTCCATGTAACACCCCAATACATGCAGATTTACCTATTATTAACACTTTTCATTAGTGTTGCACTTTGTTGCAATTGATGAAACAATACTATTATTATATAATTAACTATTGCCCATACTTAACACTTTGTGCTCTACAGTTCTATGCATTTATTTATACATGTTTGTTATGTTCTCACCATTAACATATACATAACTAAGATATATGATATAAGATATAACATATATATATATAAAACTAACATAAAATAAACAAAATTTTGTGTTCTAAATATTTGAGTTAACATTCAAAGTTACTTTCTGATTGATTCAATTTTTTCCTTTTAGAATTGCATAAAATCAAAATTAGAACATGACCAACATTAGATTTTTAGAAACAACATTTATTGCTTACATATAAGCAAGTACTAATCTATTGAGTTAATCTCACATCATATTACTTCTTACAAAATTCGTCATTCAGGATACCCATATCATTTCACAATTCACATCCTTTTCCTACATAATTTCAATAGTAAATCTTTTCAAAATTTTGTCTCTACTGAATTGTGTGCTAAAGTATTTTATTTTCCACTTTGAATTTTCTGATGTGAAATCCAGCTGAAGCTTTTCCTGAATTGACTTTAGGATTGTTGTTTCCTCAGAATAGAAATATTGATGCTAAGGAATGACTGATACCTAAAGACAAGACTTCATTCATGATACTGGTAGGAGTTTTTAAAAATGTGGATTTGCACGTGCTTTATAAATGTTGCTGTATATAGAAAAGATTTTTTGTGACTTTTCATAAATAACATATTGAACATGAATTATCTGGCACACCCTTATGGGGCTTCATCCTAGGGTATGAACATGCCTATCAACTGGAATAGTTGATAAGAGTCTTCCATATTCACTACATATGTATTATGAGTTCATCCACATTGTATATCACCAGACAATCTACTAAAGGGTTTGCTGTTTAGGTGACATGCATATTCATTCTTTCCAATATGAATTGGCTTAAATTTATGAAGTAGCCAGCATGACTAAAGTCTCTACCTGCTGGACTCCAAACAATGTTTTACCAGTGTGTGAGCTCTCTATTATGTTTAAAAGTTAACTAAACCCTGAATTTTCTTCCATAGTCCAAATATTTATAATATAAGTTCTTTCATGTAATCTAATGTAAGAAAATTGAATAAATGTTGATGACATTCATAGGCTTTCTCTCCAAAGTGAATTTTCTCATGTTTTTCTGAGGACATAATATGGAGTGAAGACTTTACCACATTTATAACATTCACAAGGCTTCCTTCCAGTGTGAGTTCTCTCATTTTGTCACAGCACAGAACACTGTGTGAAGGCATTTCCTCATAGATGGCATTTTTTTTAGGATTTCTTCCCAGTGTAAGTCCTCTCATGTAGACAAAAGTTAGACTAATGGGTGGATACTTTCCCACAAAAATGACATTCATAGGTTTTTCTCCAGTGTGAGTCATCTCATGTTGTCTAGGGCTAGAATATTGGGTGACAGCTTTCCCACAGAGATGACATTCATAATGTTTCTCTTCTGTGAGAGTAAGCTCATGTTTTCTGCGGGCATAAGAATGAGAGAAGGCTCTCTTACATAGATGGCATTCATAAGATATCTCTCCAGTGTGAGTTCTCTCATGTCTTTTAAGGTGGAACATCATATGAAGGCTTTCTTACCTAGATGAGATTCTTAGGGTTTCTCTCTGATGTCAGTCCCATTGTACTGTGTAGGGCCAGAGCTCTGAATGAACTATTTACCAATTAGATGACACTCATATGAGCTTTCTTTATTGGGAATTTGCTTTTGTTGATTACAACAATTATTAATTACTGAGTTGATTTGCAAATACATTCCTGAAGTAGGGTTTCTTTCCCTTGTAAGATAATATTTGTTGAGTCATTTTGAATCTATGAAAAAATCTTCTGGAAGTTCACTACAGATGATACCATTCTTTTGAGTATGATATTTCTGCTTCTGAAATGTAGATGAGAAAACATAAAAGGCTTTTGTTCATAAATAAACATTCATTGCATGTGGCTTCAAGAATAATCATTCAGTGACAATGTCCAATTAAAATCTTTCCAATGGTAGCTAATTATCATGTTATTTTCTTTCATGAACAGAGATCTTCTCTTTTTTAGCATCCCTAATGCAGAGCTCTTTCATTAATTTTGAAGACTTTATAATGTTTAAAAGATTAGGTATATGAGCCATGTTTATGCAATTAATATTTATGCAAATTCAGGTTATACTTTTGTGTTTAAGTTAATTTTTCCTTCAATTCTGGATTAGCACTTAAATTCAATTTACTTAAATTCATGTAATTGACTGAAATCCTAATTCATTCCACTCACAGGTTTCTATTTGTAAGACCACTGTTCAAACCCATGGAGCTTACTAATTATGTGATGGTAGATGTGTGTTTCCTGCAGATAAGTTGTGTGGATGACCATTCTTGTTTTTTAAGACCACTTTCACTGACTGAATTCTGGTTTTGGAAAAATCCAATTCTTTCTCTCCATGGTTCCTTGCCTTGCTCCAACATACATCTGATTTGTAGACATGATGTCCCACTAAGACAAGAGGACTGATATTCTCAAGCATCACATCATTCAATAACTTTCTCTGGGATGTGTCCAGCACTGCCCACCCTTCCTGGGTGAAGTCTTTAATTACATCTCTCAAGATTACTAACTCCAGGAGTTGCATGGTCAATAACACAGTTGACAACACTATTTCTCTAGGTTTACACTCACAACCAGAAAAGCAGGTGACAGGGCCTGAATAATCCCAGAGTCATGAGCATCACCTCCATGGGTCTCATGGGAATGAAGTATTTATCTTTCCTGTTTTCTCAACCTTCAGTATAGTAAAAATGATATAAAATACAATACAAATAAAAATTTGAGTATATTTCCCTTCACTCTGGTGTGTTTTTCATACAGATTACTTTTTTTTATGTAGTTAAATTCATACATATTTTCTTTCATCATGTCTCCATTTCGAGATGTAGTAAAACCTTTCCCAAATTAATCACATATATTTACATATCCATGAGCAGTAATGAAAATCCAGTGCTTCACAAATTGTTTCTTCCTTCAGACATTTTGTGTGCTGTGAGATGTTATAACAATGTATAAATTTACTCTGCATTTTCATGAGTTCTAAAAGAGTTGATTAACTTCATATTGACTATATGGATTGCTCTGTGAAGTACATATTCAGAGATTATGTTCATGTTTCTACTTGGATTACTGTATTTTTACTCTTTGCTTTTAGGAATTTATTATACAATGTGTGTATGTGTTTATTGTCAGACAGTTGTATTCTAAACATTTTATTAAGCTTTCTGGATTCTCTTTTCACTCTCTCAATATTGTTTGTTGATGATTAGACATGATTAACTTTAAAGTAATCTACTTCATTTCTTTCTTCTTTACAGTTAGTGCTCTGTGTATCCTGTTTAATAAATCTTTGTCCTCCCAAATTCTTGCAGACATTCTTCTATGCTTTTTCCTAAAATGTTAATATTTATCATTCATAATTAAATTTGCATCCATTAATAATGTAATTATCTATGTGCTGTGAAGTAGTAGTCATTTTGATATCCAATTGACACAGTGCCATCCTAAAAAGACTCTGTTAACCAATCTGTGTATATATTTTCTAGGCTCTAATCTGTTTCATTGTTCAATTTTTTTCTATAACAAGAATATCACACTGTCTTAATAACTACGGTTTTAAAAAGGGTTATGTACTTTGTACAAATTTTCTAAAAGCTCAGTTCTTCAAAACTGCCCTAATTATTGTTAGATAGGATTCTAACTTGCAACAGTGAAAGGCTCTGTGGTCTACACCCACTTTAATAGATATCCAGATTGAGTTGCCACTGTGTGACTTCTAAGTAATAGAGGAACATGGGCGGGGGAGGGTAAGGGTTAGCAAGTCCCAGTAGATATACTACCTTCATATTTGATGATTTTATTTCCTTTTTTATTCATTTGTGGAGTGCTTCTCAACTTTCTGTCACCTTCCAGAGCTCAAAGCAAGTGAGAATTGTCCTTTAATTAGTTGTTTCTGAGGGGAGACTTTTCCAGGGGATGTCTTATGTCACCATGGTTAGGCTAATGTTTCAACTCAGCCAGGTAATGGCACCCAGTTGTTTGGTCAAACAAGCCATGGGCCAATTGTAATAAAAGGACATTTCATGAATTTTAATCATTAGTGAGGTTGACTGCATAGATGGTTGTTTACATCTGCAATCAACTGAGGAAATTGCTGTCAAAAATGTGTTATGTCCCTTCCAATTAGTTGAGGGCCTTAAAATGGGAAGAAATTTCAGCCTTCAGGGAGACAGAATTCCCATCTTTTCTTTGGACAATGAGTGTGTCCTGGGAAACTCATCAAAGTCCTTCATCAGAATATTTTAGCTTTGTTACAATCGATGAAGCAATATTATTATTATGTAATTAACTACTGTCCATAGTTCACACTTTCTGTTCTACAGTTCTATGTTTATTTAACTTTTATTCTGGAAATATATGCAACATAAAGCTTACCATTTCATCCACTTTTTTTCTTCTCTTTTTTCTTTTCTTTAGGAGGTACCTGAGATTGTACCCATGTTCTCATACATGGGAAGCAGATGCTCAACCACTGAGTTACATCTGCTCTCTAATGAGAGTTGGTTTTTTTATTTGTTTTATTTTTAATAGGTATTGGGGATCAGACCCAGGATATCATACACGGGAAGCAGGAGCTCAAGCTCCTGGTCATCTCCTTCCTCAGCCATTTTAAAGTTTACACTTCAATTGTGTTAATCACATCCATGATAACATAAATTCCTCACATTTATCTTTCACTTAACTAATGCTGTGCTTTCTGCTTTGTCTACCATTCATTTGATCAGGTCTTGTTTTTAACTTAATTTTTAAGATGAATTATATTTGAATACGTTTTTGTTTCTTATATTTATTTTATTTTTCATATTTTCTTGTCTTCTTTCTTTCTCTCTTTCCCTTCTCTCTAGCCCTTCCTCCATTTTATTTTCCTTCCAACCAAATTTCTCACACATACTTCTATAATGTTTAAAGATTTCTTCACCTTTATTTTCCTCACAATACATCCAATATGCAAGAGTAGACCATGATAAATGAGGTTTAAAATTGTCTCTATGGATCAGTATTTATTTGTCTCTGTTCTACCACTTGTGGATTTAGTTGTACTGATCCAGGTTATACAATAATTTAGGGGCTTGAAGTCAAGGTCCATGCAGGAAATGTATATTTAAACTCCATACTTATAGATGACAATGCCATGGTATTTATATATACTATATGAAATTTCATTTTTTTTATTTGAGAAGTTGTGTGTTAAAACAATTATGCATACCTTATAGGATTCCCATAAGTTGTCCCACCACCAACACCTTACATTTTTGTAACACATTGTTACAAATAATGAAAGAACATCATCATAATATTACTTGTGTCTATACTGCAAAGCTTAAATTTGGTGTGTTTTCCCACAAAACCCCATGGTTTAATATTATATATTTTTTAGAGTTCATGTGGTCACATTATAATATTTGTACTGTTAATCACATTCCATCATTTACCTCAGTGTTCACTGTGTTATACAGTTCATTGCCTTACCCAGTGCATCAAAGCACATACTTAACTGCTCTCAGTTCCATTGCAAAGTTATGCTGTAATCAGCTTAGTCCATTTCAGAACACTTTCATTAATCCAATAGGAAAAAAATCCCCTAAACCCCATGATTGGCCCTTAACACGGATATACTATCTTCTTTGCCATTGCTGTAAAAATATTACTATATAAATGTTAACTATAGTCTTGTTACATTAGTTGTATTTTCCCATGTATCTCCATATTCTTTAAACCTTGTAATAGAGGAACATTCTTTATTTGTACTATCACTCATAATTATCATCTAACATCCAAATCATTATGTCAATTTCCATCAGTTGGCATTAATTTCTCTAGGCTACCACCCCCCTCAGCCACAATCACATTTATAAATCAGCAGGCTTGATCATACTCTCTATAATGTACCACAATTAATTCCAATCATCTCCCTACATTTAAAATCCCCCTCATTAAACATTCTACATACATTGAACATCAGCTACCCCTTCAACCCACAAACTATCTCCCAACAACCTATACTCTATTGTTTAACTCCATGAGTTTATTCATAATATTAAGTTTAAATTAGTGAGAGCATGCAATATTCATCATTCTGTCTCAGGTTTATTTTGCTGAACATAATGCCCTCAAAGTTATGCATCCCAACTTGATTTTTTCCTATATCTGAACAGTATTCCATTGTATGTACATAACACATTTTGTTTATCCATTCATCAGTTGATGGACATCTGGGTTATTTTCATCTTTTAGCAGCTGTGTATAATGCCATTATGAGCATTAGTTTGTAAATGTTTATTAGGGTCATTGCTTTCAGGTTTTCTGAATATATTCCTAGTAGTGTGATTTCTGGATTTTATGGAAGTTTTATATTTAACTTCTTGAGGAACAACCAAACTGACTTCTATAATGGCTGCACAATTTTACATTCCTACCAAAAGTGAATGATTATTCTGTCTTTTCCACATCCACTCCAGGACATGTAGTTTTCACTTCTTTTAGTAATGGACATTTTGAAATGCAAGAACTTGTAGTTTTGATTTGCATTTCTTAATAGCTAGTGATGTTGAGAATATTTTCTTGTGCTTTTAGGCCATTTGTATTTCTTCTTTGGCAAAATCTCTGTTCAAAACTTTTGCTCAGTTTTTAAATTGGCTTGTTGTCTTTTTATTGTTGAGTTAGCTGTATGACCTCTTTATCTAACATGGAGATCAAAACCTTATTGAATAAGCAGTTTTTGAAATATTTCTCCCAGTGAAGAGTCTGACTTTTCACCTTAATGAAGTCAGTTGAAGAAAAAGTGTTTAATTTTGAGGAAGTCCCATTTATTTAGGTTTTATTTTATTGTATATGCTTTTGTGTAAAGTATAAGAAATCACTAACTACCACAAGGTCTTGAATATACTTCCAACACATTAATAAATTGAAGAAAAATCACATGATCATCTAGATTGATACAGAAAATGCATTAACAAAATGCAGCATCCTTTCTTGATAAAAACACTCCAAAATAAGGAATAGAAGGAAACTTACTCAACATGGTAAGGTGCCTATATGAAAAAAACACAGCTATCATTTTACTGAATGGTGAAAGATTGAAAGCTTTCCTGCTGAGATCAAGAACAATACAAAGATGCCCACTGTCACCACTGTTATTCAAGATTGTGCTAAAAGTACTACCTAGAGTAATAAGGCAAGAAACAGAAATAAAACGCATTCAAATAGGAAACAAAGAAGTAAAAGTTTTCATCTTTATCATTTATGATCCTATACTTAGAAATTCCCAAAAATTCCACAAAAAACCTACCAGAACAAATAGATGAGTACAGAAAAGCACCAGATACAATATTAATATGTAAAAATCAGTAGCATATCTATACACTACTAAAGAGCTATCTGAGGAGGAAGTCAGAAAAAATTTCCATTTATAATGGTGACTAAATAATCAAATATTTAAGAATAAACTTAACCAAGGACATAAAGGACCTGTACTCAGGAAACTAAACAGCATGACTAAAAGAAACCAAAGAAGACCTATATAAATGGAAGAACATTCTGTATTCATGTATTGGAAGACTAAATATGTTAAGATGTGAATCCTAGAGTTTTAATGCAATCCCAACATAATTACTACAGCCATTTTTGCAGGAATGGAAAAGTCAATTATCAAAAATATATAGAAGGGCAAGGGGCACTCAATAGCCAAGAATGATTCAAGAAGAACAAATTTGGAGGACTCTCACTTCTTGAATCTAAAGCATATTACTTTGCTTAAGTGGTAAAATCAGTACAGTACTGACATAAAGATAGATGTGTTGACCAATGTAACTGAATTGAGAACTCAGAAATAGACTGTCACATCCACAGTCAAGTGATTTTTGCCAAGGTTATCAAACCCACTCAGCTGGGTCAGACCAGTCTACTCAACAAATGGTGCTGGGAGAACAGGATATCAATAGTTAAAAAGAAATAAAGAAAACCGCTTGCTCACATCTTATACAAAAATTAACTCAAAATGGATCAAGGAACTCAATATAAAAGCTAGAATTATAAAAATCCTAAAATAAAATGTAAAGAAATATCTTATGTTGATGTTAACTTCTTAAACCATATACTCAAAGCAAAAACAATGAAAGATAAAAATAGATACATGGGACCTCCTCAAAATTAAACACCATATAATATTTAATACAAATGGGCTTTGGAGTTTATCATACCCTGTCCTTGCCTCTTGGTCCTATATGAGACCTTCAGATCATGATCCTTGAACCCAGAACTATTAGAAGAAGGGAAGTACAACAAAGCACTGATCATGGCCTTTGACTAGGGGACTCAAATCACTGGGTCCCTGTGCTTAGCCACTGTTTCAATCTGCTCTGGACAATTCCAGTGACAGCCACTGTTTCAACACTGCCCAAACATGGAGAGAGGCAGCAGACATTTAAATATACAATATCTCCATGAGATGGCAGGGAAGAGTTTTTTGAAGGGGAGATTATTCTGGACAGTCCATAAACATTCAGCTTAAGGGAGCCATTGGGGGAGCTTTTGATGCCCTTTCTAATCTCTTCTTCAGGGCACTTTTGAGCCTTTATGTACCCCATTTTTGGATCCCTGATTAAATTTTGGCTGGAAAATACTGACTCGGGAAGGCTTTCTCCAGTGTGATTCTTCTAATGGAGATTAGTCCTCAGGTAATGGCAGATGGAGATTATGAAAGGAGTATAGGAAAACTATAGAAACAAAAGAAAATTAAACAGAACAGATCAAGATTCCTGGAGAATAAATAGAGGGAGAGGAATTTCTCCTGGAGGTGAAAAATCACACAGAATGTAAATCTTAAAAATTGTACTGCATATCCAGGGTAAGAATCAGGTGAAAAAGAATGTAAAAAAATCTGATGAGTTGGACATGGATAAGATCCAGGATAAATTGAAGCAAGTGACAAAGAAGAGCTTATCACAAAGTCACTCAACAATAAAACAATAGGCAAAGTAGAAAAACTGATCTTCAGAGTAAAGTCATCAAGATGTTCAAATGCTTAGAGGCCAGCAAAAAAAATTAAATTCTATCTTTAAAAAATCAAGGAATATTCGCATAAAACTGCCTAATAAACAAATAAATAATTGTGTAAGAATAACCAGAAATAGCAGAAAGAGAAAAACTGACAGTCAAGAATTTTGAATCTGGAAATATTATCCTTTAAACAGAGGGTGAGTTCAAAGTCTTCACAGACAAACAAAAACTGATAGAATATGTTACCCAAAGACCTGAACTACATGAGATACTAATGGGAGCATTACATCTTGAAAGGAAAAAAACAAGAGTGAGAGAATTGGAGAAGAGTGTAGAAATGAAGATTATTAGGAAGAGTAAATTAAAAGGTAAAAAGGCGGACAATAGTAAGATATGAAAACAGAAAGCCAAAAGACGAAATGGATGAAGTAAATAATGACTTTACAGGAATAAAACTGAATGGTAATGGCTTGAACTCTCCAATTAAAAGACATAGACTGATAGAATGTATTTTTTTTAAATGAGCCATCTATATGCTGTCTACAAGTGATTCACTTCAGATGTAAGTACGCAACCAAGTTAAAAGTGAAAGTTTGGGAAAAGGTATACTTTGCAAATAGAATCCAAAACAGAGCTGGAGTGGTGATATTAATATCAGATGAATCAGATTTTAAATACGAAACTGTTATAAGAGATGGAGAGTGTCATTATATATTTATAAAAGAGGCAATTCACCAAGAGGAAATAACCACAATAAATATTTATGCACTTAACCTGGGTCCCTCAAGACACATGAGGAACACATTGGCAAAATGATGGTAGAAATAGATATCTTTACAATAATAGAGGAAGACTTCAAAACACCATTGTCAGGATTGGATAGAATATATGGACAGAAGATAAATAGAGAAATAGAGGTCTTGAATATTATGATAACTAAACTTGACCTAACAGACATCTATAGACCATTGCACCACTAGAAACAGGACATACATTCTTTTAGGTACTCATAGTTCCTTCTCCAAGATAGACATATATTGAGTCACAAGACAAGACTGAATAAATTTAAAAGATTGACATTTTGGAAAAACACTTTCTCTGACCATAATGGAACAAAGCTGGAAATCAGTAATAGATAGAAAAGTGAAAATTCATATATATAGAGATTAAAGAACACACTCTTAAATAATTAGTGGGTCGAAGAAGAAATTGAAAGAGAATTCAGAACTATCTTGAAATAAATGATAATGAGAGTGTGACATGTAAAAACCTGTGGGGCTTAGTAAATGCTGTGCTGAGAGGGAAATTTATAGCCCTCAATGCATGCATTAAAAAGCAGAAAAAGTTTAAATTGAAGATCTAACTTCAAACCTGGAGGAACTCTAAAAAGAACAGAAAACTACTCCTACACCAAACCAAGGAAAGAAATATTCAACATCAGGACAGAAATAAATGAAATCATGAAAAAAATAGAGAGAATAAGCAAAACCAAAAGGGAGTTCTTTGAGTAAATCAATAAAATCAACAAACCCTTAACTAGACTGACAAAGAAAAAAGAGAGAATGTGCAAATAAATCAGAAATGAGAGGGAAGTTATTACCACTGACCCCACAGAAATAATAAAGATAATAAAGGAATACTGTGAACAATTGTATGCCGGACACAAGATAATGTGAAAAAAGAAGGGCAAATTCCAAGAAACAAACAAACCACCTACAATGTTTGTAGAAGAAGTGGAAGAATGAAACAAACCAATCACAAGCAAGCAGATTGAAACAGGCATCAAAAACTTCCCAAAGATAAAAAGTCCAGAGTAAATGTCTTCACAGGTTAAATCTATCAATCATTTAAATATGACCTTATGTCAACCTTGCTCAAGCTCTTCCAAAAAATTGAACAGGAAAAAATGCTACCAGACATATTTTATGAAGTCAACATCACCCTTATACCGAAATCAGACAAAGATACCAAGAAAAAAGAAAATTATAGACCAATAACTCTAATTAATATAGATGCAAAAATCCTCAACAAAATACTTGCAAATCGAATCCAAAAAGAACTTTAAAAGAATTATACATTATGATCAAGTGGGTTTTATCTCAGGTATGCATGGGTATTTAAACACAAGAAAACCAATTAGTGTAATAAACAACACTGATAAAGTGAAGAAGAGAAATCATATGATCCTTTCAATTGATCAGAAAAGGTATTTCAAAATACATCATCCTTTTTGATTAAAAAAAACACCAAAACATAAGAATTGAAGGAAGTTTTATCAGTATGGCCAAGTGTATATATGAAAAACATATAGGTAGCAATTTATTCAACAGTGAAAGTCTGGAATCTTTCCCACTGAGATCCAGAACAAGAAAAGGATGCCCACTTACAGCACTGTTATTCAATTGTGCTAGAAGTTCTTGCTAGAACAACTAGGCAAGATAAAGCAATAAAATGTACCCAACTAGGAAAGGAAGAAGTAAAACTTGCACTATTCACTGATGATATGATTCTATATCTAGGAAATCCTGAAAAATCCACAAAATTGCTACTATAATGAATAGATGAGTTCATCAAAGTGGCAGGATATAGGATTAATAAAAATCAATAACATTTCTATATACTACTTTTGTGCAATCTCATAAGGAAATCAGAAAAATAAAATCCATTTATTATAGTAACAGAAAATTCTAATATTTAGGCATAAACTTAACCAAGGACATTAAAGACTTTTATTCATAAAACTACAAAACACTGCTAAAAGCATCTGAAGAAGACTAGAATAAATGGAAGCATATTCCATGTTCAAGAATGGAAGACTAAATATGATTAAGATTTCAATTCTACCCAAACTTATTTACAGATTCAACATAATCTTAATAAAAATCCCAATAGCCTTTTTTGCAGAAATGGAAAAAACAATTATCAAATTTATTTTGAAAGGTAATGGGTGCCAAATTGCCAAAAATGTGTATAAAAAGAAAAAAGAAATTGGAGGACTCTCACTTCCTGACTTCAATGCATATTTCTTAGCTACAGTGGTAAGAAACAGCATGGTACTGGCATAAAGCCAGATTGATTAAACAATGGAACCAAATCAGGAACTGAGTAATAGCCCCACCCACATTCACAATCAAGTGATTTTTGACAATGCTTTAAGGCTACCCAGCTGTGCCAGAACAGTCTATTCATCAAATGGTAATGGGAGAAATGGATAGCCTATCCAAAAGAAAGAAGAATGACCCTTATCTCAAACTTTATATAAAAGTTATCTCAAAATGGATCAAGAACCTAAATATAAAAACAACCATAAAATTCCTAGAAGAATATATGGGGACACATCTTCAAGATCTTGTGGTAGGCAATACTTTCTTAAACTTTACACCCAAAGCAGAAGCAACAAATGAAAAAAATAGATAAATGACATATCCTTAAAACTAAACACTTTTGCCCCTCAATGACTTCATCAAAAGGGTGAAAAGGCAGTTGAATCATTGGGCAAACATATTTGGCAATCACATATACAATAAGGGTTTAATGTCCATAATATATAAAGAGATCATGCAACTCAACAATAAAAAGACAAACAACCCAATTAAAAAATGGGCAAAAGACTTGAAAAGACATTGTCTAAAGAAGAAATACAAATGGCAAAGAAACACATGAAAGATGTTCAACAACACTAGTGATTAGGGAAATGCAAGTCAAAACTACAATGAGATATCAGTTCACACTTATTTGACTGGCCACTATTAAATAGTTGGAAAACTGTAAATGTTGGAGAGAATGTGGAGAGATAGGAACACTTATTCACTGGTGGTGGGAATATAGAATGGTACAGCCACTCTCGAGGACTGTAAACAGTTCCTAAGGAAGCTGATATAGACTGGCCATGTGATCCATAAATACCATTTCTACTTATATACCCAGAAGAACTGAGAGCAATGACATGAATAGACATTGATGTTCATAGAGGCATAATTCACGATTGTCAAAAGGTGGAAACAACCCAGGTGTCCATCAAATGATGAATTGATAAATAATTTATTATGTATAAAGAAAATGGAATATTATTCAGTGTTAAGAAAAGAAGCTGTGAAGCTTATGGCAATATGAATGAAACATGAGGACCTTATGTTGAGTGAGGGAAGTCTGACACAAAAGGACAAATACTTCATGGTTGCACTATTATGAAATAAATATATTATGTAAACTCATGGAATTAATAATTAGAATATAGGTCACCAGAAAATGGAAGGAGGGTAGAGAATGGAAAGCTGATGGTTAATCTGTGCAGAACTGGTTTAAAAGTTTGTTTGTAAATCTTTGTCAATGAGTGGATATGGTGAGAGTACATCATAGTGTTTATGACTAGCGGAGCTATTATATGACTATGACTGTTGTTGAAAGGAAAAGCCTAAGGAGATATATATTACTAGAAGGAAATCTAAAATATGTAACATGGGACTGTATACCCGAGAAATCTCATGTAAAATACAAACATGGATGATATTGCATATATAAGATTGTTTTTACAAAATATAAACAAAATAAACTAGAGAGAAGGAAAGAGAATAGCAGCCATGTATAGCATGGGAAACCTAGAAGGATTGTGAGGTGATGAGTTTTGTTTGTTTGCTTTTTGTATTATAGTATTATTATTGTTACTAGGATTAAGAAATGCTCTAAAAATGAATGGAGTGATGAGGGCACAACAATGTGATTATACCAAATGCATTGGTTGTACACTTTGGATGGATTTGTTCTTTAGAATATGTATCAATAACATTGATTTCTTAAAAAAAATGTAGAGCAAAAGTCAGGATGATCAAGAGTGGTGTTGGTTATGGAGATGTTTGTAGTAGGCAGTATATGTTAGGCTTCATTAAGTAAGCAACTTTTGAATGCAAACTGGAAAGCAACAGGGAAGGAGTTCTATAGATATTTGGGGAAAACAATCTAATAAATGGAAATTCATAGTGCAACAGCCCCAGGCAGGACAGTTGTTCATACTTGATTAAATTGAATTTGAAATTTATGTCTGGGTGGAGGTCAGGTAAAACACAATGGGAAATAAGGACATAATGCATGAGAGAATATCATTTGTTACTCACAGGTCCTAGGGAGACAGGGCAACCATGAGAGTTTATTGGGAAGCATGATCTGCTTGAGTAGTTCAACAAGCAGGTAGGGGGCAGACAAGCACAGCAAGAGAGACCTGTGGGCTTCTGCCTTTACTGTGGTCCAGGGGTGGAGGTTAGCAAATTGCCTGTGGGAATGAAGGATTGGGTAATTTAGAGAAAACACAAAAGGAAAGGGAAAGGGACTAGGGTCTGAGGGAAGTCAGTGCATTGTTTTGAGCAAAGGAGTGACATGATTTGACTTATATGTATGATTCTGGCTACCCATGAGTGTAGTCCAGGGTGGAGGCATGAAGATCAATTAAATATGTACTATATCCGGGTGAAGGTACAGTTGTCTCAGAGCAGGAAGCAGTGGAGATGGTGAGAGGTAGCAATATTTTGGATGTATTTTGAGGTATAGCCAACAGAAATCATCATGGACTAGATGTAGATATTGTGTGTGGGAAAGAGCACTCATGGATTACCCAAAGCTTTGGACCTGTGGGATTGAAGCATATCATTACCATCAAAATGAATGAGGAAGGATGTACCTGGATAGGTACGGAATGGGGAGAGTTCAGAAGAGAGGTTTAGACTAAATACATCGCACATGTTTAAGAGCCATTCATGTGAAAAGGTCACACAGGCATTTGGCTATGTTATGTATATAATCTTTTGGAATTGATAAATGCACACAACCCAAAGGGAAAAAGATGCAAAAGTCATGGACAGGCAGTTAAAAGAAAATACAGATGAAAAATAAACATATCAAATGATGCTCTGTATCATTAAGATTTAGGGGAATTAAATTCAAGCCATTAAATTGTATTCCATACTTGTAATTTTGACAAATATTAAAAAAAAACAGCAAAATTGTCAGGTTTTGATGAAATATGGAGTAAAATGAATCCTGAAGCACTAGTTGTAGCAGGATATATTTATACAATTGGTTTGAAAACATTTAGGAATTATAGTAAGTATTTTATGATCTTTTTTTTTTTGTTGTTCTACATGATTATCATAAACTAATTGTTTTTTCCCTAAGAGACTTGTCCAAATAAAGTAATTGAATCCTTGTTTTTACTAGCAGAACATTGGGGGGAAAAAAGAAATAAAACCTTAATTAGGCAAATGGAAAAAGTAAAAGCAAGATATTTACTAAAACAAAATTTAGGATATTATAGATATGTAGGGAAGGCAGGAGGAGCCCACCAACGACTTGAGTGAGTTTTTGGTGTAGATTTCCTATACGTAGTGAGAGGTTCTCATTTTTTAGTTTTTAATTTGTAAATATTTATCAGATATATATTCTTTTGTGCATTATATATTTCATAATAAGAATTAAAATAATTTTAAAATTGTCAAAGAAATTGTAAACACTAAAACTTAGCTTACATGAAAGCACACCAAGAATTAGCAATTGACTAGAAAATTCACAGCAATGAGTGGTCCAATGGATAACAGACATATGAAGAAATGATCTGTTCCATAACTTTTCCATAGACAATTATAAACAAACAGGAAATATTACTTTTTCAGTATGATAAAGTATGTGTATGCTCCAGACAGATACCAAGGGAAAAAACTCTACATATGAAATGTGACTTTTATATATGAAAACAAGCATTTCTCTGATGGAAAATGACAGGTGAATATCTCTGCAGATCAGAAACAGTGGGAGTACATTGAAGCAGGGTTGGGCTTTGTTACTGGATGGCTGACTCTGCCATCAGAAGCTGGAAAAACTTCGTAAAGGTAAAGTTGATTTCCAAGGACATACAAAACATAGAAGATTGGAGGAACACCCTTGGTGGGAAACCGAAGGATCTTGCTTATATAAAAAAGGCTAATAAATTGAATTAAATTGCTGTCAGTAGTTCACCTTTTATTGGAAGCTTTGAGTTTGGGAAAGTAGAGGGCAAAGGCCTAAGTATCACTGCTAAAAATGAGCCAAATTGTCTCCTGGCTCTGTGGGCATAAAATGTCCCCATTATTCCTATGCAGAATAAGATTCAAGTCTTGAATCACAGGTACCTTTTGACAAATGCAAGCCATCTACTGGGAAAATGTTATAAAGCTCCTAGACAGAAAGGGTAAAAGAGCTAGAGTTTAATGTGTGATTTTTTGCATGGGGATGTGTGTGTGTAAGTGGTAGAGATTGTGAAGCCAGTTGTATGGTGTGTCATCTGAAAACAAAACCAGACACAACAGAGCCTTTCAGCAAATGTCTGCTTTATTAATTACACATCACAAAGGATCCAAGAGAGCAGAGAAAGGGATCCCATGATTACTGGTTTCCCAGGGAGGTCAACTTCTTACTTCAGCAAGTGTAGATGACAGCTCCACATGTCCCACTTTAACCTGTGCTACCACAGGGTAGGGTATTTATTAACTCAAGGGAAAAGTCTCTGCAACAGTGAGTTCCCACCCTGAAAAGCAGCTACAAGTGCTTGTTCTTGGTTTCAGGTTTAAGACATAGCCAGGTGGCTCCATTACAATTAAATCACTTTGAAATGGAAACATATTGAAACATCTGCACACAAGGGAAAAAGATGGGGGTAGTAGGTAAGGGTGAGAGATGGCTGGTAGGCTGTCCATAACTACCTCAGCATAGATCCATGGACAGCAGACTATAAAACAAGATTATAAAACAAATGGTTTAGTCTAATGATAAGAAAAATTCCCCAAAGCTATTGTTAAAAGCAGAATTAATTTTATGAATCAAAGGAGGCAACCCTTAGGCACTTCATAACAATAGGCTAAGTTTTAATTTCAAGGGCAAAGACTCATAAAGCTAGTCATCAATAACAGGGGCCCATCAGTGGATCATCCTCTATTGCCAGACACTGCCTCTGCACTTAGGGGACTGTTGCTGCTTCCTTGGAGAATGTGGTGGAGCTCTCTAGGATGGAAATTCAGTATTCTTTCATTTATTGAGTGATTCTCCACCCACTGTGATAATGCCCTATGAACAACTGAACAATTTTATACACCTTGAATGTATGTTCAGGTGATCTTCATCCCTTGCACCCCCTGTCCCTGACACCTCCCACAAATAATCCTTTCCCATCCCAGTTGTAACCCTTCTGTGATCCAAAGCTTCTTTAAAGATGAAGCCAATACAATAGCCAAATACAATTAATAAGAAAATTAAATAATGATAAGTTTAAATGTAAGAGATAAAATACATGAAAACTTAAAAAAACCAAAAATGAAATAAAAAATTAAAGGAATGGGATATTTTAAAAATGAAAAATTAGAGAAAAATTTTTAAAAAATTTGTTTTGACATTTTGTCTTTTATCACTGCAATGTATGGTGTCCAGTCTGTACCATGGCAACTTCCCTCTCTCATTCCTGTGTCTTATTATTTTTCATTTTGTTTTCAAAGAAATTTTAGGTCACAGCAAAGTCACAAAAAGAATACAAGACAATCTCATATACCCAACCTCCTCCCCCTTTCCTCACCCCATATTAAAACCTTTTTATATGTGGATGGTAGCATTGTTATAAATGATATACAAATAGTGAAACAAAGCTACTAAATATTGTCAATGGTTTACAATATGGTTTGCATTTTAGACCATAAATATATAAAATTTGATGATATTTACCATGTCCTGTGTCCATCATTGTAAGCTAATGAAGAACATTTCCATTCACCACTAAATACCCCCTGTTTGATCTATTCTTTTTTCTCCCATTGCGTAGGCTGCCTTTTTATTTTCTTGATAATGTCCTTTGAGGTGCAGAATTTTTTAATTTTGAGGAGATCTCATTAATCCATTTCTTCTTTTGTGGCTCGTTCTTTGGGTGTGAAGTTCATGAAACCATTTCCTATTACAAGGTTCTCTGTAGATGTTTGCCTACATTATCTTCCAAGGACCTTATGGTCTTGGCTTTTATATTTAGATCTTTGATCCATCTTGAGTTGATTTTGTATAAGCTGTGAGATGGCATTCCTCTCTCATTTTTTGGAAATGGATATCCAAATCTCCATGCACCACTTGTTGAAGAGGCCATTCTCTCCCAAATGAGTGGACTTTGTGTCTTGTCAAATATCAGATGACTGTATATGTGAGTATCTATATCAGAACTCTTGATTCGGTTCCATTGGTCAGTATGCCTATCCTTGTGCCAATACCATGCAGTTTTGACCACTGTAGCTTTATAGTATGCTTTAAAGTCAAGTAGTGTGATACTTTCAACTGCATTTTTCTTTTTTAATATGTCTTTGGTGATTTGGGGCCTCTTACCATCCAAATAAATTTTGTAGTTAGTTTTTCCAATTCATTAAAAAATACAGTGTTGATTTTTATTAAGATTGCATTAAATCTGTAGATTAGTTTGGGTAGGATAGACATCTTGATGATAGTTAGTATTCCTATCGATGAAAAGGGAATATTGTTCCATTTATTTAAGTCTTCTTTGATTTCCTTTAACAGTATTGTGCAGTTTTCTGTATATAAGTCATTTACATTTTTAGATAGATTTATTCCTAGTTATTTAATTCTTTTAGATACTATTGTAAATGGTACTTTTTCTTGATTTCCTCCCCATATTGCTAGTTATTGGTGTACAGAAATGCTACTGATTTTTGAGCATTGATCTTATACCTGCGACTTTACTCAATTCCTTTATAAGGTCTAGAAGCATTGTTGGAGATTTCTCAGTGTTTTCTATGTATAGGATCATGTCGTCTGCAAAAAGTGAAATTTTTGCTTCTTCCTTTCAATTTGGATGACATTTATATCTTTTTCTTGCCTCAGTGCTAGAGCAAGTACTTCTAAGACAATGTTAAATAGGAGAGGTGATAGTGGGCATCCTTGTCTTGTTCCCGATTTCGGAGAAAAGGCTTTTAGGATTTCAAAACTGAAGATGATGTTAGCTTTGAGTTTTTCATATATACCCTTTATCATGTTCCAAAAGATTCCTTCTATTCCTATCTTTTGCATTGTTTTTATCAGGAAAGAGTGCTGTATTTTGTTGAATGCTTTTTATGCATCTATAGAGATGATCAGGTGATTTTTTTCTTTCAATTAATTTATCTGATGTATTACATTGGTTGATTTTCTGATGTTGAAACATCCTTGCAAACCCACGATGAAACTAACTTGGTCATGGTGTATAATTCCTTTGATATGTTGTTGAATGCAATTAGCAAGTTATGTTGAGGATTTTAGTATCTATGTTCATTAGAGATATTGGTATGTAATTTTCCTTTCTTGTGGTATCTTTTTTGCTTTGGTTTGAGGGTAATGTTGGCATCATAGAAGAGTTAGGCAATGTTGCTTCTACTTCCATTTTTTGGAAGAGCTTTAGTGTTAGTTTTGGTGTTAGCTCTTTCCAGAATGTTTCATAGAATTCAGCTGTGAAGCCATCTGATCCTGGGCTCTTATTGGCTGGGAGTTTTTGAAGACTGAGTCTATCTCTTTACTTGTAATTGGACTGTTGAGTTCAACAGTTTCTTCTTTCATCAATGTAGGCTGCTTGTGAGTTTCTATGAATTTGTCCATTTCCTCTAAATTTTCATTCTTGTTGGCATATAATTTTTCAAAGTATCCTCTTATGATACGCTTTATTTCTGTGGGGCCAGTGGTGATATCCCCTTCCTCATTCCTTATTTTGTGTATTTGCATCTGCTTTCTCTTTTTCTTTGTTAGTCTGGCTAAGGTTTTGTCAATTTTATTGATCTTCTCAAAAAACCAGCTTTTGGCTTTGTTAACTTTTTTCTAGTGCTTCCTTATTTTCTATTTCATTTAGTTCTGTTCTTTTCTTTGTTATCCTACTTTCTACCTCCTTTGGGGTTAATTTGTTGTTGTTTTTCCAATTCCTCCAAGTGTGCAGTTAGGTCTTCAATTTTAGCTCTTTCTTCTTTTTTAATATATGCATTTGTGGCTATGAATTTCCCTCTTAGTACAGCTTTGGCTGCATCTCATAGGTTTTGATATATTGTGTTGTCATTTTCATTCATTTCAAGGTAATTGCTTATTTCTTTGAGATTTCCTTCTTGACCCACTGTTTGTCTAAGCATGTGTTGTTTAACTTCCATATCTTTGTGCCTCTTTTGATTCTCTGACCCTTAGTGATTTCCAATTTCATTCCATTGTGGTCAGAGCAATTACTTTGTATACTTCCGATCTTTTTGAATTCATTGAGAGTTAGTCTGTGGCCTAGCACGTGGTCTATCTTGGAGTATGATCCTTGTGCACTTGACAAAAATGTATATCCCATTGTATTTGGGTATAGCATTCTGTATATATCTATTAGGTGCAGCTCCTCTAATGTATTATACAGAGTCTTTGCTTCCTTATTGATTCTCTGACTGTATGTTTGATCTAATGGTGATAATGGTGTTTTAAAGTCCTCCACTTTAATTGTAGAAGCATTTATGTTTCCACTTAGTATTTCCTGTGTTTGCCTAATGTATTCTGAAGTGTCCTGATTAAGTGCATACATGTTTATGATTGTTCTTTTTTCTTTAAAGATTATCCCTTTTACTAATATATAGTGTCCATCTTGGTCTCTTACAAAGTGTTGCATTTAATGCTTATTTTGTCCAATATTAGGATAGCTACTCCCTCCATTTTTTTTTCTGTTATTTTTGGCTTGTAAAATAGTTTTCCAGCCATTCACTTTCAGCCTCCTTTAATCCCTGGGTCTAAGGTGGGTTTCTTGTAGACAACATATACATGGGTCACATTTCCTTATTCATTCTGCCAATCTGTGCCTCTTGACTGGTGAGTTTAATCCATTAACATTCAGTGTTATTGCTCTCAAGGAATTTCTTATATCAGCCATATTTTCTTTGGTTTTATGTATTTCACATATTGTTTTTATTTCTCTTTTTGTCTTTTTAGTTGTTCTTACATTCTCTTCCATCTCTCTCCCTCCTGTTTTTTCCTTTCAACATGTAGAAGTTCCTTTAGCATTTCTTGAAGTGCAGGTTTCTTGTTGGCATACTCTCTTAATTTCTCTTTATCTGTAAATATTTTGAGTTCTCCATCATTTTTGAATGCCAGCTTTGCTGGATAGAGAATTCATGGCTGGAAGTTTTTATCCCTTAGTACCTTGACTATATCATACCACTGTCTTCTTGCCTCCACAATTTGAGATAAGAAATCAGCACTTAGTCTTATTGAGCTTCCCTTGTATGCGGTGGCTCTCTTTTCTCTTGCTGCCTTGAGTATTTTCCCTTTGTCTTGAGCATTGGATATTTTGACAAGCATATGTCTTGAAATAGGCCTGCTGGGATTTATACTGTTTGGGGTGTACAGTGCTTCCTGGACATGTACATTCATCTCCCTCAAAAGGGTTGGGAAGTTTTCAGCCATTATTTCTGTCAACACTCCTTCTGTCCCCTTTCCCTTCTCTTATCCTTCTGTGATGCTTATAATGCATATTTTTGTGCAGTTTATGTTGTTGGTTAAATCTTTAAGTCCTTCCCAGATTTTTTCTATCTTTTTATCTATCTGTTGTACTATCTGTTTGATTTCAGTTGTCCTGTCTTCCTCAACACTAATTCTTTCTTCTGTCTGTTCAAATCTGCTCTTATGTGATTCTAGCATCATTTTGATTTCCTGGATTGTGCCATTGATCACCATCATATCTGTTTTCTTTTACATATATTTATAATTTCTTCAGTTGTGCTCTCCCAATGTCTTCTTAATATCCTTAATCTCTTCCTTCACTTCATTAAGTTGGTTCAAAATATTTGTTTGGACATTTTTTATTATTTGTTCAATGTTCTACATTTCTTCCTTGTTTTTAGTTTGCTCATTGGACTGGTCCATGTCTTCCTGTTTCTCAGTATGATTTGTAATTTTTTGTTGGCCTCTGGTCATCATTTTATCTTGATGGTTTTTTTCAGTTGATTAGATTCTTTCTGTGCTCTAGAGTTTTACTTAGCTGGTGTTTCAGTGTGTGTGTTAAGTTTTCCCTTTGACACTTTGTTCTTGTTCTATTTCTTTACTGTTCTCTATTTTCCATTGAAGGAAAAAGATTAAGGTCTGGGAAATAAAAAAAAAGTAAGAAAGGAAAAAGGATAATAATAATAATAAAAGTTAGAAGAAGGGCCATATAAGACTTGGGAAAATGAATATTTAACTCATGTAAGCAGTGTAGAGTAATAGGGGGAAAAAAGTGGAGTACCTCTAATGTAATGGGAAACCAAATAGAGAAAAATATATAGAATGATTTAAGAGGCCAGAATTATGAGGAGAGAGAGAAAGAATAAAGAAAGAGCTGAAAGAAAACAGTTAAAAAAAAAGAAAAGAAAGCAGAATAGACAAGATAGGAACTGAAACCAGTAAAGTTGAGGAATAATTTAAAAAGTTGGAATATAAGAGCCACAGCAGAAAACAGAAGATAGAAAGATGGAGGAAGGAAAAGAGATTAACAAAATTGATCTACACAGGAAATGGAAAATCAAGGAACAATTCAGCCAAGAAGAATCAAATTATCAGCATATAGCTTTAAAAAATGGGGTGGGGAGGAAAGAGTAAAGAAAAGCAAGCAAGAAAGAAGCAAACAAAAACCATAGACTCAAACATAAAAGCAAGCAGTCAAACAAAGCTAAGGAAGAACAGAGTTCCTTCTTGGGCTCTTGTGGAGCCTCTCAGTCTGCCTGTGTTCATCAATCAATTACCCTTTAGGATTCTCTCTGCAGGTTTTGAGGCAGATTTTAGTGAATAAACTAAGTTACATTTTTCAGGTAACATTTTTTTTTGGAGGAATAAGGGACCCAAAAGAAGTTAGTACAACAAAGTGTATATATTTTCCCTGTCCTACATTATCAGCTTGACGCTAGATATCACAGTGAATCACTACTCTTAGAGGAGCCAGGAATCAAACTAGGGACCTCATATATTCAAGAGAGAAATTCCCCCACAGAGCTAACTTACTAACTGGGTCAGTTAGCGTTTCAGAATGCTATTCAGTTACTTTCCCCTGTATGTGTGGGCACGTACACCAAATTACTTTCCCCTGGGCAGGTTTTACTTTCCTATGGCAGCAGGATTCCACAGGCTGTATGAGCACATCCCCCCTCCCCTCTCCTGGGCAGGTTAAGTTTCCTTTTGAAATTCAAATGGGACCCTGTTGACTGAGTTTCCCTCCCTGAAACAGTTTACAGGCCTCTTCTAGGCCACCCCCTCTTCCCAGGAGACCCTAAATAGACTTGTGGAAACTTATAAAGCATTACCCACTGCCTGACTCTCTCAGGGGAGTTGAAACTCTGATAGTCATCAGCATGTAACTATAAAATTGGCTGAGTCTGCCCTCTCCCAAGCCAAGCCTCCATATCCCATGGCAGCTAGGCAAATCAGGCTTCCTCAGTAGATTCACGTATTCCCTTGGCCTGATGCCCCTTCAAGCTGGCTGGTGTGCACCCCAAAGCTCTACTGGGGTCCAGGCAACTAAACCAACAGAAAGGAAACTCCTCTCCACTCTTTTCTAGGACCCTCCCACTCTCAAATAATGCTCCCTCTTGGTGGGTTGCTGGTGAAACTGGGGCTCACCATAGCCCTTTGCCCTGAATTTGGAGCTTAGATGTCTGCATCTGCAATTTCAACCTTGGGGCTAAAAACTCACAATTTTATCTTGAGCAATCTATCTCCCTGTCCAGCTCCCTCCAGGTCGATGTCCCAAAGGCTCTCACTCCATGGGCTCCCAGAAAAGCTCACTTGGGCAGGATCTTGTTCCCAATCAGCTGTCTTTTGTGAGAGAGATGGTGAGTGCCCACTTTAACTGATACCATCTTGTCTCCTGTCCAGTTTCAATAATTTTAATGCTACATTATGAATCTAGAATTCTGTCTTAATGATACTGAAATAAATGAACAGATCAGGGAAATGAGCTAATCCTTTGGATTCATTATTTTAGTCCAATGGGCAATTACTGGATGACAAGTCCTATGGTAGTTAAAATAAGGATTCAAATGAGCCAATGGCACCAAGGAGAGCTCCTTTTAGTATTCTACTACATCAAATTGAGTATACTATTATTCTGCTACTCCCATTACACTTGCAAACATAGACAAGCTTCTAAAAAGCAAATTGACCATGCATTTTGTATAACAATTTCATGGTATCTCAGTAGAAACCTAAAATATTTTCTCAAAGTGGATCTTTGATTTCACTGTTGTAAAATTCCTTTGAAGTGAAAGCAGGGCTTCATTAGTGTTCAGGTTGCCAGGAAGAGCCAAATTGAAAACCCAAGGGATACTTTAAAAATTTCTTCTCCTCCTGAGATTCAAACTGTAGATGCAAATGCTTGTGATTATTTCATTTTAATTGTAACTTTTTCATTATTATATATTAGGATTTTAACAAGTCCCCTAACATGAAAAGAGCTGGAGCTTAAGAGAGAGGGGGAGAGAGAGCCCTTTTTACTTCTGAAGGTGGTAATTGTCAGCTCCAAGAAGTTGCAAAATGAAGTAAAAAAAAAAAGGTCCTTTTCAAGGGTTTTTAAAAATATTGTGAGAGACTAATTCTTTCCTTAGCTTCTAGGCTTTTAACCTGCCCTTCTTTTAACAAAAAATAATTTCACTGGCAAGGAGATTCTTAAATTAGGAAAACTAAATTCTCATCATCCCAAGGGAATGTCTCTGTGATACCTGTCTAATCAGAACAAAGCAACCACATTTTGAATCTAAATTGCTACATAATTCTGATGCTTTTACTCTGTTCTCAGATCTTTTTGTCATGGTGTTTTGTTGTTTTTCATTTGTACCATAATTTACCTTACTGAAATAGATCAGAATGCAATGCTGGAATGCTGTGCCTCCCATTAATAGACAGGCTACATTAGAAAATATAAAGAATAATGTATACCATCATCCAACATCATTAATGAGAACATTGTGGATGTAGAATTTTTTTAAAAAAAATAATTATGCCTTCAATCCTTTAGCAAAGCAGAACTCTGAAGGACTGAACTTGGTTATACTCTGAACTTGGTTATAATTGGTCTGTTCACCCATTTCCTTGAAAACAGTGCCATCAGTGCAAACATTGCTAAGAATAAAACTATACAAATACTTTCAGTTTTACCTCTGCATTCCATAGGAAATCTATGTAATTCAATCCAATTGTCTCTGAGGAGAAACTCCTCATATATGCATATAATCTTTACCTGCTCCTTTAATAATTAAAATAGAAAGTACTGAAAGAATTTAATTTTTTTATCAATAAATTACCATGTTATAAAGATCTTTTCTACATCAACAATTTTTTATCTGCCATCATATTTTTTCAGTCATTTTATGATTTTAATATTTACATTTAAATATTTGGTTTGAAGGAAATTTATTTTACAATGAAGAATAAACTGCAGACCCGGATTTCTCCTCCCTTACAAACTATAACTGTCATGGCAAGTACACTTCATCTCACATGTAATAGCTGTCATTTACTGGATGCTTTTCACAGGATCCTAAGACTCTTCATGAAACACAGAAAGAACACTGGAATTTGTTTTGGCCTCAAGAAAAGGGAGTGTGGGCACATACACCAAGGTTTAAATACCACATCTTCCTTTATTAGAAAAAGTGCTTTATCTGACAGGGATCAAATTTTTATATATTGAAGTTTGGAAATCTATACAATTGTTTTGACTGAGAATTTTTTGTACCCACACCAGTTTTATCTATATGATAAAGCTTTATAAAAATTAATCTTTGTTAATTTGCTCAGTATTAGACTCAGTTTTTAATGTATTTCTTAGATAGTCTTCAAATATAATTATTTTTATAATATTTAATTATGAAATTATAACCAAATAGAATAAATGTAATTTATCTCTCATTTGTTAGCAGCAGTTATCATACTCTTTAACTCTTCTAAAACATTTTTTCACTTCATATCATTATGTTTTCTATTACATTATGTAGAGTGCAGAGTGGTTTTATTCATTAACTTATTGATAATGATTTGCATTTCCATTTCTGGACATCTATTTGGATATGAGCAGGAATATCTGCAGTGTATAATCTCAGAAGTGTTACTGAAAAATTGGAAATGCATTTGTCATTTTTATATACTTGAAAAATTTTCCCTCCATATAGAGTTTTATACTCTCATCAGCCTTGCTTTCTACTTTCTTGTCATCAGAAAGTTTTGCTTTTTTTGCAAATCTCATTGTACTTTTAATCAGGAAATTTTTTATGAATGAGGTTGTACATATTTTTCAAATATTTAATACATACTCTCCATTTTTAATAATCTATCTTTTCATTTGCTATACATATTTTTATTGATTTTTTTAGAGTTTATTTCTTGAATTCTAAAATCACTTTGTTTAGGTAGTGACTTGAAGTTAAAAATTAAAAATAATAAAAAGTAATAAATATTTTAAGTTTTCCTTTGTTGACTGAGAAATTTCAGACTGAGCTGCAGGGCAATGGAGGTTTTTATTTGTTGTCTTAGAATTGCAATTTGGGGAGCACAGATTCAAGTGGCAACCTAAATTGTGTCCCATTTTGGGGCTGCCAAGCAAGGGTTTTTAAAGAGAAAGAATATTACATAAATTGTAAGAATTATGATTGGTGGATATTTGGGGCTTTCTAAATGTCCTTCAAGCAAAACAGTTTACTGATTTTTAACTTTTTTAGTTGGTTCATGGTGTCAATATATGCTTAGAAACATTGCTGCTTTGTTTTTCCATAACTTGGCAGTTTGTGATATCTGGCTGAGACATGCATAAGATTAACCTTCTGAATGGCTTCCCAACTTCCTCATCAATTTCTTAGGCACAGTCACTCAATTTTCTTTACTTCTAAAGTGTGTTTATTTATCCATGTTTGTTACATACTTGCCATTAACATATATATAGCTAAGTTATAAGATATGATATAACATATATATAACTTAGATAAACATATATATATAACTAAGATAAACATATATATAGATAGATAGATAACTAAGATAAAAGAAACATAATTTTGTGTTTTAAATATTTGAGTTAACATTCAAGGTTATTTTCTGATTTATTCAAATTTTTTGCATTTATAATTGCATAAAAACAAAATGAGAACATGTCCAACATATTAGATTTTTCAGAAACAACTTTGGTGCTTACATATATGCAAGTACTAATCTATTAAGTTAATCTCACATCATATTACTTCGAACAAAATTCATCATTCAGGATATCCATATCACTTCACAATTCACATTGTATTCCTACATAAGTTCAATAATAAGTATTTTTCAAAGTTTTGTCTCTATTGAATTGTGTGCTAAATTATTCATATAAAGTATTTTATTTAATACTCTGAATTTTCTGTGAAATTCAGCTGAAGTTTTTTCGGAATTGCTTTTAGGGTTGTTGTTTTCTCAGGATAAATATATTGATGCTAAGGAATGACTGATCCCTGAAGACAAACTTTATTCATGATACTGATAGGATTTTTTAAAAAATGTGGACTTTCATTTGCCCTATGAGTATTGCTGTATATATAAAAGATTTTGCGTGACTTTTCATAAATAACATCTTCAACATGAGTTATCTGGGATACACTTAAGAAGCTTCATCTTCTGGTATATACATGTCTCTCTAGAAACTAGAATAGTTGATAAAGAGTCTTCCAATTTCATTATATTTATATTATGAGTAATCTCATGTTTTATATCATCAGACAATCTACTGTAGGATTTGCTATGTAGGGGACATGTATATTCATTCTTTCCAACACGAATTGGCTTAAATTTATGAAGTAGCCAGGATGACTAAAGTCTCTACCAGCTTGATTACAGTGTTTTACTAGTGTGTGAGTTCTCTAATATGTTAAAAGTTTAACTAAAGGCTAAAATTTCTTGCATAGTCCAAACATTTATAATACATGTTCTTTCATGTAATCTAAGGTAAGAACATTGACTAAATGTTGATGACATTCATAGGGTTTCTCTCCAGTGTGAATTTTAACGTATTTTTCTCAAGACAGAACATTGAGTGAAGGCTTCCCCACATTGATGACACTCACAAGGCTTCCCTCCAGTGTGAGTTCTCTCATTTTGTCTTATTACAAAACACTGAGTAAAAGCATGTCCACATAGATGATATTTTTAGATTTCTTCCCAGTGTGAGTCCTCACATGTCATCTAAAGCTATAATAATGGGTAGATACTTTCCTACACAAATGACATTCATAAGGTTTACTCCAGTGTGAGCCCTCTCATGTTATCTAGGGCTAGAATAATGATTGAAGGATTTCCCTCAAGAATGACTTTCATAGAGTTTCTCTCCAGTGTGAATCAGCTCATGTGGTCTAATACTAGAATAATGGGTGAAAGTTTTCCCACATAGATGACATTCATAAGATTTCTCTCCTGAGCAAGTATGCTCATGTTTTCTGAGGGCATAAGAATGAGTGAAGGCTAACCTACATAGATGGCATTCATAAGATATCTCTCAAGTTTGAGTTCTTTCATGTTCTTTTAGGGTGGAATATCAAATGAAGGCTTTCTCAAAAAGATGACATTTGTAGGGTTTCCATCTGATGTAAATTCCATTGTAATGTGTAGGGCCAGAGCTCTGAATAAACTATTTACCAATTAGATGACACTCATATGATATATCTCTATTCGGAACTTGATTTTGTTAGTTTAAACATGATCAGGTACTGAATTGATTTGCAAATAGATTCCTGAAGTAGGATTACTTTACCTTGTAAGTTAGTATATGTTGAGTCATTCTTAGTCTGTGAGTAAAATCTTCTAGCAATTCACTACATGTAATACCATTCTTTTGAGTATGATATTTCTGCTTCTGAGAAGTCGATGAGAGAATATAAAATGCTTTTGTTCTTAAATATGCATTCATTACATATGGCTTCAAGAATAATCTTTCAATGACAATCTCCAACTAAAATCTTTCCAATGGTATCAAATTACCATGTTATTCTCTTTCATGATCAAAGATCTCATTTGTAGCATCCCTAATGCAGAGCTATCTCATCAATTTTGAAGATTTTATATTGTTTGAAAGATTAGGTATATGAGCCATGTTTATGCAATTATCTTTTTTACAAATCCAGGTTATACTTTTGTGTTCAAATTAATTTTTCCCTCAATTTACTGGATTAGCACTTAAAACAAAGTTCCTTAAATTCATGTAATTCAACTGAAATGTTAATTAATTCCACTCACAGGTTTCTATTTGTAAGACCAGTGTTCACACCCATGAAGCTTACTAATTATATGGTGGTAGATGTGTCTTTCCTGCAGATAAGTTGTGTAGATGACTGTTCTTGTTTTTTAAGACTACATTCACTGACTGGATTCTTGTTTTGCAAAAATCCAATTCCTTCTCTCCACAGTCTTTGCCTTGCTCCAACTGGGGACATGCATCTGATTTGCAGACATGATACTGCACTAAGACCAGAGGACTGATATTCTTGAGCATGACATCATTCAACAGCTTTCTCTTGGATGTGTCCAGCAATGCCCACTCTTCCTGTCTGACGTCTTTAATGACATCTTTCAAGATTTACTAACTGCAGCAGTTGTATGGTCACTAGCACATTTGACAACATTCTTCCTCAGGTTTTCACTCACAACCAGAAAAGCAGTGGACAGAGCCTGAATAATCCCAGAGTCATGAGCATCAGTTACATGGGTCCCATGTAAATGAAGTATTTGTCCCACCTGTTGCATTTTATCTATTTTCTCAACCATCAGTAGAGCAAACATGATATAAAATATAATAGAAATAAAAATTTAAATATATTTCCCTTCATTATGGTGTGTTTTTTCATGCAGATTATTTTTTTAATTTTTATGTAGTCAAATTCATTCATATTTTCTTTCATCATATTTCTATTTTGGCATGCAGAAAAACCTTCCCCAAATTAATGATATATATTTACGTATCCATCAGCAGTAATGAAAATTCCAGTGTGCCACAAATTGTCTGTTCCATTTAGACATTTTGTGTGCTGTGCGATGTTATTAAAATGTATAAATTTAATTTACACTTTCATGAGTCTTAAAAAAGTTGAATGACTTCATATTGACTGTTTAGATAGCCCTGTGAAGTACATAATCATGGATTATGCTCGTGTTTCTACTTGGATTACTGTATTTTTTTATTATTGATTTTTAGGAATTTATTACACAATGTGGGTATGTGTTTATTGTCAGGCATTTGTATTCTAAACATCTTATTAGGCTCTTTTGATTCTCTTTCATTCTTCTAATAGTGTCTGTTGATTATTAGACATGACTAACTTTAAAATAATCTTCTTCATTTCATTCATCTTTACAGTTACTGCTTTTGGTATCTAGTTTAATAAATATTTGTCCACCCAAATTCATGCAGAAATCCTTCTATGCTTTCTACTAAAATGTTATTTTTTTACCATTCATATTTAGATTTGCATCCATCTATGATATGATTGTTTGGTGTGAAATAGTAGTCAAGATTATTTTTTTCCATTTTGATATCCCATTGACACAGTGCCACCCTGAAAAGACTGCCTACCAATCTACATTATATTTATATTCTGGGCTCTAATGTGTTCTACTGTTCAATTTTTCTCTATAGCAATAATGTCACACTGTCTTAATCACTATGGCTTTAAAAAGGGGTTAAATGTTTTGTACATGCTTTCTAACAGCTTATTTCTTCAAAAATGCCTTAATTATTCTTAGCTGGAGTTCTATCTTGCAACAGTGAATGACTCTGTGGTCTGCACCCACAGTAAGAGGTATCCAGATTGTGTTGCCACTGTGTGACTTTTAAGCTGTGCAGGACCATGTAATGAGGGTTACAACTGGCAAGTCCCAGTTGTAGATGTACTATCTTCATATTGATGATTTTCCTGTTTTATTTGGCATTTGTTGGGTCCTTCTCCACTTTCTATCATCTCCCAGAGCTCAAAGCAAGTTGGGGCTGTCCTTTAATTAGTTGTTTCTGTGGGGAGACTTTTCCAGGGGATGCCTTATGTCACCATGTGATGGTTAGGATAATGTTTCAACTCAGCCAGGTAATGGTGCCCAGTTCTTGGTCAAGCAAACGCTGGCCAATTGTAATACAAGGGAATTTCATGAACTTTAATCATCAGTAAGTTGATTACATAGATGGCTTGTTCTATCTGCAATCCACTGAAGAAGTTGTTATCAGAAATGTGTCATGTCTCTTCCAATGAGTTGAAGGCCTTAAAATTGGAAGAGATTTCAGAATTCAGGGATAGATAATTCCAATCTTTAGTTTGGACAACAGGTGTTTCCTGGGAACTCATCAATGAAACTCATCAGAGCCAGCTGGTTTACAGAATTTGGACTTGTGCAATTTTATAAAATCTAATACTATTTACAGATATCTCTTGTTGGTTCTTTTTCCTTAGAGAACCCGGACAAATACATACCATGTTGATGATGTCAGTTAAAGACTCAGTGTCTTTTGATAGTTCTGATTGTGACATATCTCTGATCACTGCCCAGTAGTTCCTCTTTTCCCATTTTCCCTCAAAGTATCCTCCATCATCACTTCCCTTCTACCCTTTTTCCTACTCTTATTTCCTAATTTCTCCCACTTTATCACCTTTAGGTAAACAGTAAATCTATAAAGGAAAATCATTTTTGTAAAGCAGAAACTTTTTTAAAGGAGCAAATATTCCTCAGGAGCTCTCATTCTAAATTATAGTAGTATTTAGCTCCATGTACCAAAAGGACAAATTAAAATGCCACAGATTGCATAATTAATAGCAAATTCAAATGATAATGGTATAAAAACTACAGTATGATAGATTAAGCACTGAAATTTTAGATTTCAAAATCAGTGGATGTTGAGAAATGGACAAAAATTAGAATAATATGCTAGGCAATTTCTGATTCAGTATAACAAGTTCACAAGCCTTGGTATTCCATTCTTCTTGACACTGCAAGAACAGATATTAATTAACCATCCTTTGAAAAATCATGAAATAAGAGGACTGATATATCTTGAAAAGACCACAATGTAAGTGGTAGGTGAATAAGAAATATTATTGGGGCAGAAACCCAGGATATATGTGCAATTCTGTAGAAAATGAGAGCAGATATGTGGTTGGGAAGTGGAAAATGGGTATGTATCAAATAATGCTTAAACTTGGAGGTGGAAAGTGTATTCATGTATACAAATAAGAAAGTGGTCAACAATAAGGAAATGGATGCGAAGTTCTGCTAAAAATATCAGTTAGTTCATCACATCAATTCACCCCTCATTTCTTTCATTGAGCAGTTGTGGGTACAAATGGGAAGAATAAAAAATATTCATCTTAAGGCTCTTGAATTCTCCTGAACCTAATGTGGAGTTTCTTGAATAGTTTTCCTGAAATCCTGCCCATGTCTAGAATTTCAGGAGTAAAATACCTATGACAAAAAACACACAAAGAATTAAAGCCTCCCTCTTCATAACACTGCTAAAGATATCACACAAAAACTCTTAGAAAAATCAACATAACCTTACATTCTTTAACATTAAAAAAAAATAAAAACCTACAGGAAAAAACGTGAAAGATTGTGGACAAACTATGTGAACAAAATAATTAACCCCTGAAAGAAAAGATATGTTTGAAAAGAAAAATTCAACATTAAAATTGTTACGTAAAGAATGTATACAAAGAATACCCTAGAAAATATAAGATAATATTTGCTTCCATGTGAAAAACTCAATACAAGGGAATAAGAAAATACTGAAAACAAACAACAATATGTGCAAATAAAAGATAAGTGCTGCTACAGAGAGAAAAAAATCAACTAAAATTTATTGACTGTATCAAAATTAATAGGCCCAGGATTCTAGAAGATGCTGGAAAAATCTATGAAACTTGTAAATGGAGATGATGTTTTCTCTAAATTTCTTTACCCAACAAAATCAAGTGTAAAGGCAAAATACTTTTGTTTGATATGTGAAGTTTTATAAACTTTATCTCCTATGTATTATTTCTGAAGAATAAATAAAATTTTAGTTTAATAGCTGCACATGAACTCTCAAAAGATATTAATTTAAATTACAACAATATATATTGGAGTATTAGAAAAATTAAAAATAAAATAAAGAAGTCCCATCCAATCAATGCAAAACTTATCTAAGAATTTTGAATTGATTTTAATATTTAGGAAAGCATATATTTTAAAAAAAAATGGAGAATCTGAACTTAATAGTGATAGAAAGAAGGAGAAGGAGGAAAACAAATGCAGAAAAAAGAATTATAATTTGGAAAAAATGAAGAGAGAGGACAGGAAAGCAAGAGGGAGAAGGAAGGACAGAAGAAGAGCAGAGTGAGGGCATAAATGAAGTAAAGAAGAAAAGTAGAAAGAAAGCTATATATTCAATAAGAATAATGGCCAAATATAAGTATGATTTTGAGAAACTGATGGAGCATAAAAAGAATAATAAGTATCCTTTGGACATAGGAATATCCTTTTGAAAGGCCACAAGTATGGTATTAATCCAGCTCAATCATTTTCTTTTTTCTGTGATTAATATTAATAATTTTTTATAATGGCTAAATTTTTCAACATTTAATTCAAACTTTAGATTAAAACAACATTTTGTTATTTACAAAGAGAATTTTACTGTTATCAGAATTGAAATTAATAAGGGAAAAACCCTATGATCAAGATGGAAGATAGCATCGGAATAGGTAGGCAGGACTAAACTCTCATAAAATATAGAGGAGAGGAGGCAAGAAGGTGTCAGTTTAGTAGGGCACTCACTGACTAGCTCTCTGAGAATGGCTGATTGTGGACAGGGTTCTGCCCTGGTGGTCTGTGCTGTGGGCGCACGGAGCAAGAAGCTTGGGACATCTATCTGCAGGCAGATCGATGGCGTGGATTGATTGGTAGAGATTCGTGAGTTTTAAGCCTGCCTGTGGTGGTTAACACAGATGGATGAACCCCACCCTCAGGGAAAAAGGCTGCTTTGAGCCATGACTCCCTCCTGGCAACTTGGTGAGAGGGAGTATACTCCGAGAGTGGGAGGTTTCTGGCGAAGCTTGGAGAGGAGTTTCCTTTATGTGGATTTGGCTGCCTGGAGCCCCTTGTAGCTTGGGTGAATAAAATAGCTGGATTGAATCAACTCCAGGGAGAGGGAAGGGACAAATCTGCTGAGGAAGTTGATTTACTTAGCTGCCGAGGAATATGCTCCAACCCCACCAACCGAGTGAGAGGGAGCATTCTCTGAGAGAGGGAGGGTTCTGACAGAAGGTGGAGAGGGGTTTCCCTTCTGTGGATTTAGCTGCCTGGACCCCCTCATAGCTTTGCAGAGCAGATAAGCTGGCTTGAAGCAGCACCAGGCTTAGGGTGAAGGCAAATCTACTGAGGAAGCCTGATTTATCCAGCAGCCTGGTGACACTGAGGCTTGCATCCACATGGGGCAGAGTGAGCCAATTTTATCTTTCTGCACTGACAAGCATCAGAGCTTCAGCTCCCCTGGGGAGGCCAGGAAGTGGAAAGTGCTTGATTAGTTTCCATGAGACTACTTAGGGTCCCCTTGTTGAAGGGAGTGGTCTAAAAGAAGGCTTCTTTTGGGTCCCACATTTCAAAAAAAGAAAAAAAACAAAGACAGTCACTTTATTTTTTTATTTTTTATTTTTATTTTTTACAATAGAATATATTTTAATGCCTATGAAAGAGAGTATTACATGTTATTTTAAATTATATCTTCAAAGTAGAACAACTAATTTTTAAAATATCATTTGATTTTCCAATAATATTATATCATGCTCCAGAAATTGTTTTAGTACAAATTTAGATATGATTCCATGGATACATGTTAATGATGAAATAACCCCTTTGTTTCTGAGGTAGTTTCTGCAAGGAAATGCCCCAGACCATCAAAAGCATATGAAACTAGGTGAAGAATAGAATTAATCTTTTAATCTTATGGACAATTTTGATTCCATTCTATCGTTGAACATTGTAGGCATATCTGAAATAGCAAGCATGGAAAGAGTGAAACCATCAAATTAATTACATTGGTAGAGTGGAGAGGAAATCTGCATGTAAATAACTTTCCATTTTCTAAATGGCTCAGAAATATCATAAATTATGCACTTTTTACTGGTACATTGCATGACTTGAGTTTGAAGGTATTGATGTATTTATATGTTTCAAAATGAATACAAGTGTGGCTTTACTCATAAATATTATCCACTGGTAGAGAGAGCAAATTAATTTTAAAGAACTATGACCCTCTCTCTAAATGCTATTTCAAGTTACTGGGAGGAAGGGAAGTTGAGCATGACATTCTTCCCTTTCTTTTTTGAGAATCAGTAGAGAAGGAGACTGGGAGGGTCTTATCTCTTTACTTCCTTGCCAGCTCCCAAGGCAAACAATAGTGTGGCCCCACCCAGCCTAGAAGGGCTAGTGGGACACAGCCTAACAAATTTGTGGGTCAGAAGCTGAGTCAGCCTTAGGCTGTGTCCCTCTCTCACCCCTTTCCTGGGGCTGTGGATCCCTGAAGCCCCCTTTGACTGTAGCCAGCTCAGAGGCCTGAGAATTCTAAAGTGTCTTTAGTGTCAGGGAGAGTGCCAGCAGTAGCAGCTGCTGGTTTCAAATCATAGTTTTGTGGTCATTGGGATTCCCCTCCTTTATCCCTCTCTCTTCTGGGCGGTGTCCAACCTTCACCTGGTGTCCTAAACCCTACAAGATCTTTTTCCAGGCTATTTCAGCCTGTCCTCTAGCTATTTTTCTGGCAGAGAAGAGAGTCCTGTGTCTTTCTGGTCCTCCATCTTTCTGGAAGTCAAAAAGGTCACAGTGTGGTGAGGAGAAGCAAGTGATTTGAAACTGGTATTATCTTTTTCCAGAGCTTATGATGACACAAGTTACTCAGAATTGATTGTTTTAATATTTTTTAAAAATTGAGGGGGGTTTTAAATTCAGATTCTCAAAGAAGACAGTCACTTAAAAAATGAAATATTCTTTTTAATTTAGTTTAATAGCAAAAATCTGCCTCAAAACCTGTAGATAGAACCCTGCAGGGAAATTGATTGATAAACACAAGCAGGATGAGAAGTTCCACAAGGACCCTAGAAGGAACACTGTTCCTCCTTAGCTTTGCTTGACTGCTTGCTTGTATGGTTGCTTGGTTTTTCTCTGTTTATTTGTTGTCTCTTGCTATTCTTTCCTCTTTCCTTCCCCTATTCTTTTTCGTTCTTTTTTTTTCTTTTTAATTAAGTGCTGCTAACTTTCCTCTTCTTTGATGTGCGTCTTCATCAGTGATTTTCCAATCTCCGTCTATATTGATTTTGCCTCCCAAGTTACCTCTTCCCCATCCTTCATCTTTCTGCCTTCTGCTTTCTGTTGTGGTTCTTACATACCACCTTTTTCCATTATCCCACAACTTAAGGGTATCAATTTCTGTTCTATCTCTTCTGTTTCCTTCTTTTTTAATTAATATTAATTTTTTCCTTTCAGCACTTTCTTCACTCTTTCTCTCCCTCCTCATCATTCTAGCCTTCTAAATCATTATATATATATATACCTATTTGGTTTCCCAGTCTATTGTAGGTACACCACTTTTTTTCCTTTTACTTTACACTGCCTACATGAGTTAAATATTCATTTCACTAACTCTTATTTGGCCCCTCTTCTAAGTTTTATCAATATTACTATTATCCTTCTTCCTTTCTCACATCTTTTGATTCCTCTGGCTCTAATCATTTGCCTTCCAGGGAACACAGAAAGAATCAAGGAAATAAAGTAAGAAAAAAAAGTGTCAAGTAGAAAACTTAACACACACACAGAACCACCAGCTAAATAAAACTGTAGAGCAGAGAGAGAAGCTAAACAACTGAATAAACCCATCAAGATAAAATGATGACTAGAGGGCAACAAAAAATTTCAAAAAATATTGAGAAACAGGAAGACATGGCCCAGTCCAATGAACAAACTAAAAACCAGGAAGAGATGCAGAACATTGAAAAACTAATCAGAACTATCCAAACAAATATCATGGACCAACATAATTATGTGAAGGAAGAGATTAAGGATATAAAGAAGACACTGGGAGAAATTATAAACCTACAGAAAAAGATGACAGATATGATGGTGATCAATGGCACAGCCCAAGAAATTGAAAAGACACTGGAATCACATAACAGCAGATTTGAACAGGCAGAAGAAAGAATTAGTGATGTGGAATACAATACATCTGAAATCAAACAGATTGTAGAACAGATAGACAAAAAGATAGAAAAAATACAGCAGGGAATCAGGGATTTAACTGACAACACAAAATGCACAAACATACACATTAGGGGCATCCCAGAAGGAGAAGAGAAGGAAAAGGGAACAGAAGAAGTGTTGAAGGAAATAATGGCTGAAAAATTCCCGACCCTATTGAGAGAGATGGATATACAGATCCAGGAAGCACAGCGCACCCCAAACAGTATAAATCCCAACAGACCAACTCCAAGACGGATACTTGTTAAAATGAACAATGCTCAAGACAAAGAGAAAATACTCAAGGCAGCAAGAGAAAAGAGAACTATCACATACAAGGGAAGCACAATATGATTAATTGCTGATTTCTCATCTGAAACCATGGAGGCAAGAATACAGTGGTATGATATAGTCAAAGTACTAAAAGAAAAAAACTTCCAGCCATGAATTCTCTATCCCACAAAGCTGGGATTAAAAAATAAGGGAGAGTTCAAAATATTCACAGATAAACAGAAATTAAGAGAGTATGCCAATAAGAAACATGCACTTCAAGAAATACTAAAGGAAGTTCTACAAGTTGAAAGGAAAAAACATGGGAGAGAGACTTGGAGAAGAGTGTAAGAACAACTAAAAGATGAAAAAGAGAAATGAAAACAACATATGACATACATTAACCCAAAGATAATATGGCTGATGTAAGAAATTCATAGCGAGTAATAATACTGAATGTTAATGGATTAAAATTACCAGACAGGAGACACAGACAGGAAGAATGGATAAGGATATATGATCCATCTATATGCTGTCTACAAGAAACCCACCTTCGACCAAGGGATTCAAGGAGGCTGAAAGTGAATGGCTGGAAAACAATTTTACAAGCTAACAATAGCTAAAAAAGGGCAGGAGTAGCTATTCTAATATCAGAAAAAAATACACTTTAAATGCAAAACTATTGTAAGAGAAAAAGATGGACACTATATATTAGTAAAAGGGGTAATCTCTCAAGAAGAGAGAACAATCATAAACATTTATGCACCTAATTGGGGTGCCTCAAAATACATGAGGCAAACTCTGGAAAAACAAAGTGGAGAAATAAATGCCTCTACAATTCTAGTGGGGGACTTTAAGACACCATTATCATCATTAGACAGAACATCTAGACAGAGAATCAATAAAGAAACAAAGTCTCTGTACAATACATTAGAGGACCTGGACTTAACAGACATATACAAGACACTACACCCAAATACAGCAGGTTTACATTCTTCTCAAGTGCAGATGGATCATACTCCAAGATAGACCACATGTTAGGCCACAGAACAACTCTCAATGAATTCAGAAAGATTGAGATTGTACAAAGTAATTTCCCTAACCACAATGGAATGAAATTGGAAATCACTAAATGCCACAGAAACAGGTTAGGCACAAAGATATAGAACTTAAACAACTCACTCTCAGACAAACAGTGGGTCAAGGAGGAAATCTCAAAATAAATCAGTAACTACCTTGAAACTAATGAAAATGACAACACAGCAAAACAGAATCTATGAGATGCAGCAAAACCTGTCTTGAAAGGAAAGTTCATAGCCATAAATACATATATTAAAAAAGAAGAAAGAGCTAAATTTGAAGACCTAACTGCACACTTGGAAGAATTATAAAAACAACAACAAACTAAACCTAAAGGAACTGGAAAGAAGGAAATAACAAAGATTAGAGCAGAACTAAAGGATATAGAGAATAAGAAAGCACTAGAAAAATAAACGTAGCCAAAAGCTGGTTCTTCATGAAGATCAATAAAATTGACAAACCCTTAGCCAAACTAACAAAGAAAAAGAGAGAACACATGCAAATACACAAAGTAAGAAATGAGGAAAGGGGCATCGCTACTAACCCCACAGAAATAAACAGTATCATAAGAGGATACTTTGAAAAATTATATGCCAATAAGAATGATAATTTAGAGGAAACAGACAAATTTCTAAAACCTCACAAACAGCCTACATTGATGAAAGAAGAAATTGATGAACTCAACATTCAAATTACAAGTAAAGATATAGACTCAGTCATCAAAAACGTCCCAAAAAAGAACAGCCCAGGGCCAGATGTCTTCACAGCTGAATTCTACCAAAGATTCCTGAAAGTGATAACACCAATTCTGCTTAAGCTTTTCCAAAAAATGGAAGTAGAAGGAATATTGCCTAACTCATTCTACGATGCCAACATTACCCTAATACCAAAACCAAACAAAGATACTACAAGAAAGGAAAATTACAGATGAATTACTTTAATGAACCTAGAGGCTAAAATCCTCAACAAATTACTTGCTAATTGCATTCAACAAAATAACGAAAGGATTATACACCTTGACCAAGTGGGTCTCATCCCAGGTATATAAGGATGGTTCAATATAAGAAAATCAATCAATGTAATACACCACATAAACAGATTGGAGAAAAAAACTCACATGATCATCTCTATAGATGCAGAAAATGCGATCGACAAAATACAGCACTCTTTCCTGATAAAAACACTGCAAAAGAGAGGAATAGAAGGAAACTTTCTGAATATGATAAAGGGTATATATGAAAAACCCAAATCTAACATCATTTTCAATGGTGCAATCCTAAAAGCCTTCCCTCTGAGATCGGGAATAAGACAAGGATGCCCACTATCACCACTCTTTTTAACATTGTGTTAGAAGTACTTGCTCAAGCACTGAGTCAAGTAAAGGATATAAAAGGCATCCAGACTGGAAAAGAGGAAGTAAAAATTTCATTACTTGCAGAAGACATGATCCTATACATAGAATCACCTGAGAAATCTACAACAAAGCTTCTAGAAGTTATAAAAGAGTTCAGTAATGTTGCAGGCTATAAGACCAATGCTCAAAATTCAGTAGCATTTCTGGACAACAATAACAAGCAATCTGAGGAGGAAATAAAAATAATACCATTTACAATAGTAACTAAAAGAATCATACCTAGGAATAAATTTAACTAAAGATGCAAAGGACTTAAATACAGAAAATTACACAACAATGTTAAAGGAAATCAAAGAAGACTTAAATAAATGAAAGAATTTTCCCTGTTCATGGATAGGAAGACTAAACATCATCAAGATGTCTATCCTACCCAAACTAATCTACAGATTTAATGAAATCCCTATAAAAATCAAAACTGTATTTTTTAAGGAACTGGAAAAACTAATTACAAAATATATTTGGAAAGGTAAGAGGCCCCGAATTGCCAAAGGCATATTGAAAAAGAAAAATGAAGTTGGAGGTACCACATTACCTGACTTAAAACATACTACAAATCTACAGTGATCAAAACTGCATGGTATTGGCACAATGATAGACATACTGACCAATGGAACCAATTTGAGAGTTCTGATATAGATCCTCGCATATACAGTCATCAGATATTTTACAAGGCCAACAAGCCCACTCAGTTGGCAGAGAATGGCCTCTTTAACAAGTGGTGCTTGGAGAACTGGATATCCATATTCCAAAGAATGAGAGAGGAGAACCATCTCACACCTTATACAAAAATCAATTCAAGATAGATCAAAGATCTAAATATAAGAGCCAAAACAATAAAGATCTTGGAAGATAATGTAGGGAAGCATCTACAGGACTGTGTAATAGGGAATGGTTTCATGAACTTCACACCCAAAGTACGAGCAGCCAGGGAAAAATAGATAATTGGGATCTCCTGAAAATTAAAAACTTCTGCAACTAAAAGGACATTATTAAGAAAATAAAAAGGCAGCTTTCCCAATGGGAGAAAATATTTGGCAACCATTGGCAACCATATATCTAATAGGAGCCTAATATCCTGCATATATAAAGAAACCCTACACCTTGAAAATAAAAAGACAACCCACCCATTTAAAAAATGGGCATGTGACCTGAAAAGACACTTCTCCAAGGAAGAAATACAAAAGGCTGAAAAGCACATGAAAAAATGCTTGACATCACTAGCTATTAGGGAAATGTAAATCAAAACTACAATGAGATACCATCTTACACCCATCAGAATGGCCGCTATTAAAAAAACAGCAGAATATAAGTGTTGGAGAGGATGTGGAGGAATAGGAACCCTCTTCCACTGCTGGTGGGATTGTGGAATGATCCAGCCACTGTGGAGGGCATTTTGGCAGTTCCTCAGGAAACTAACAATAGATCTTCTGTATGATCCAGCAATTCCACTGCTGGGTATATACCCAGAAGAATTGAAAGCAAAGACACGAATAGGTATATGCACACTAATGTTAATAGAGGCATTGTTCACAATTGCTAAAAGTTGGAATCAGCCCCAGTGCCCATCAACAGATGAATGGAATAAAAAATGTGGCACATACATACAATGGAATATTACTCAATTGTAAGATGGAATAAAGTGCTAACACATGGAATAGCATGGATGAATCTTGAAGACATTATGTTGAGTGAAGCAAGCCAAGCATTGAAGGTTGAACAGTATATGACCTCACTGATTTGAAATGAGGAAAGTGGGCAGTCTCTGAGAAAGATTGTCTGAAAGATAAGTTAACAAGGGAGAGAAAGAGAAGAGTAGGTGGTGAGCCATCACTCATATGGACATAATCTATGGTAAAGTGATACAGTATAGTTGCATATTGAAGGATAAGACAGGTGGGTAGTAGCATTACTGGGTTTGGTGGTGCAGGGTTGACAGTGGGTAGATTAGGAAGGGCAGGTTAGAATACCCCAGGCATGTAACTATGAATCTTCTCACCCAATGAGTCAAGACAGGGGAGTGTCATGTGCCCCAGGGGGATGGGGAGGAAGGAACAGATAAGATCAAACAGGGGGTATTTAGTGGTCTTCAGAAATGTTTTTCATTACCTTACAGTAATGGACACAGGACATGGTAAATATCATCAAAAATTATTAAACTGTACTGTCTAAATTGTCAACTATACTGTAAACCATTGATAATGTTTTGTAGCTATGTTTCACTATGTGTATAACAGTTATAACAATGCCACACACACAAAAAAAGTTTTAATATGGGGTGAGGAAAGGGGAAGGAGGCTGGGTATATTAGAGTCTCTAGTATTTTGTGTGTGACTTTATTGTGACCTAAAACTTCTTTGAAAATTAAATAAAATCTTGGGAGTCACTGGGGCATGTGGGGAAATTGCCACTGGACACCCGATAATGTAGTGATAAAAGGAAAAAAGTAATTAAAATTTTTTTCCCATTTTTTGAATGTCCAATCCATTAATTATACTTTTTAAAATATTTTTCTGAGTTTCCATGTTTTTTATCTCTTGCATTTAAGCTTATTGTTATTATTTCATTTACCTATTAATTGTACTTGGTTATTATATGGGCTTCATCTTCAAGGAATGCTGAGATCACAGAAGGGTTACAATGGGGGCTCCAGAGGATCAATGGAGGGGGGATGTCTGGGATGGGGTATTCATGGGAGGAAGTTCATCGGAATATACATGAAAGTTATATAAAATTGTTCAAATGATCAAGGGGTGAGGCATGGTCATGGTGGATAGACAATCACTCAATAAATGAGGGAATACTGAATTCCCACCCTGGAGAGCTCTGCCACATTCTCCAAGGGAGCAGCAAAAGTCCCCCGAGTGCAGAGGCAGTGTCTGGCAAAAGAGGATTTTCTACTCATGGGTTCTTGTTATTGATGACTAGCCTTATGAGTCTTTGCTCTTGTAATTGAAACTTAGCCTACTGTTATGGGGTGGCTAATGGTTGCCACCTGAGAGCATCCTTGTTGCTCAAATGTAGCCTTTCTCTAAGCCAAACTCAGCATATGAATGCATTACATTCCTCCCAGCATGGGACATGACACCCGGGGATGAGCCTCCTTGGCAATGAGGGATTAATACCAAGTGCCAACTAGCAATACAACCGGAAAAAGACCTTAAATAAAAGGGGGAAAAGGTAACGACAAATAATTTCATGTGGCTAAGAGATTTCAAAGAGAGTCGGGAGGTCATCCCAGAGGTAACTCTTACGCACACCTCAGTAGTATCTCATAAAACAGCAAACTGGATATCACCCCACACAGTGGGGCTACTGAGGGCTCTAGAGACACCCACGTCCTATATAAGGGGGTATAGCTTCAGAGATTGATGCCGTATCAGTGGGCTCTACTTTGGAATCTGTGCTCCTGAGAGTGACAGAGTTGGACTCAATAAGTCCTCCCAGCACATGGTCCATCAGTCCCTCCTATTCAAACTTCTATGTGAGGCTGCAGTTTGTAGGTGTACTTCCAGACACTGGAGCCTCTGGCCTGCCCATGTGCCAACTGTGCCTGGAATATTGGTGGAGCTGCAACTCCTACTCAACAGCTCAATGGACTCACCCAAGTCACCTCTTGAGGAGATGATGATGGACAATGGCCATCCCAGGGAATGTAGAGAGCCTGCAGCTGCAGGCAGGATAATCCCATCCACCATATCCATGGGATATAAGCCCACTCTCACTTGGAGGAAGAGTAGACATTACCATCCCAGACTCCTCAGGATTGGGGGAAGAGCTATGGACTAGAGTGGACTTAATGGTATTCTGTTGTAGACATATTTTAATTCAAGCAAAGGAAAAATTTATAACAGTGAGGTGGAGTCAGTGGCCACTAGACACTTTCGGGACAGGGAAGGGAAAAGCAGCTGTAATACTGTGGCTTTTTCAGGACTTGGGAATTATCCTGATTGACATCATGATGACAGATAGAGGCCATTTTACATTAGCATATATCATGCATAACTGTGTGGGAGAGAGTGTGGTCTACAACATGAAATATGGTCCATGCTTAGTGGCAAAGCCCCAGGATGTATAAATCCATTGCAGGTGGTGTGCCACACTAATGAAAGATGTTTATGTGGGATGTTATGTGAGGTGTGGGAGGTGGGGAACATGGGAAACCCCGTAATTTTTGTGTAACAGTTATGTAATCTAAGCATCTTTTAAAATATATAAAAAAATAACTTTTATGTAAGCAAATGCACATATATGCATATATATTTATATTTTTATAAGAAAAAAAACATGCTCCATCACTTACCACTCTAAAGCAAGTTATTTTACCTCTGTATTTCCATACAAGCCAATAAATTCAAAATTCTTGAGCACAATGAAATTGGCATATTACCAATGATAAAATTTAGAGACTATACTATTCAAAGTAATGACCTATCCCATTAATATTTTTTTAAGTAAAACAGTGCACAGGAACACATCCTAAACTACTAAGTGGGACCCAGAGCACAGATGCACTTTCTGAGTTAGCAGAGAACTTGTGCAATTCCTTCATGCAACTAATGTTTATTGAGTCCATTATGCCAGGCACTGTTTTAGGCACTAGACATACAGCAGTAAGCAAAATAGATAAAAATCTATGCCTTAGTGTCATGATAGATAGATAGATATAGAGATAGATAGATATATAGATAGACGATAGATAGATAGATAGATGATAGATAGATAGATAGATAGATAGATAGATAGATAGATAGATAGATGATAGGTAGGTTAAAAGAAAGATATAATATATGACATGTTAGCTGGTGAAAAGTTCTAGTGATGCAAGTAAAGTTAGCAAGAATAATAGGGAGTATGAAAGTTACAATAGAATTTTGAGTAGGATGACCAAGGAAGACTATACTGAAAAAATAACATTCCATTACAAAATGAAAGAGGATGGAAAACAAGCTGAAAAGAATGCTCTAGACACATGAAAGAGGAAGTTTAAAGACTTTGGGGAAGAGTGGGCCTGGCTTGTATGAAGGATAGGAAAGATATCAATATAAATGAATTTGTTAATCCAATTTGTTAATTGGAAATTTAATTACAAAATAATGTAAATTTAGCTTCTTTGAAGTAAAAAAAAAAAAAAATCGAGGAAAGGCAAAAAAGTATCCAAGGAAACTGCTTTGCGGTTCTGCAGATTAGGGGAGCACATGAAAACCCAGAATGGTGAGGGAAAAAGTGATAAAGAAGCTGAATTGAAAACTGTGGGTCATTAACCCTGTGGTCAGGAATGGCATCCATCCCACACACTCAAGGCAAACAACCAGGATAAAACCCATTGCTCACTGCAGTTGCCCGATAAGGGAACAGATGTCCTCTTTCCTGGGAAAAAGAGAGAGTACAATAGAAGGTGGAGCGTGGTTTCTCTTCAAAGAATTTTGGCTAGCAGAGCCCACTTTGAATCTTGGTTCTGGCTAGACCAGAATCACAGGCAAGTGGAATTTGAAATTCATCTCAGTGGAAAGATTTACCCATGAGGGAAGCGGGTGTGGCTCAATGGATAGAGCTCCCATTTACCATATGGGAGGCCCTGGGTTCGCTTCCCAGGGCCTCCTTGTGAGAGCAGGCCGGCCGGCAGGGCGCGGTGGGCTGATGCAGCAGTACCTCACAGCAAGGGGAAGATAAGCAGACACGGAAGAAACACACAGTGAATGGACACAGTAAAACACAAGCAGCAAGGATGGGATAAATAAATAAATAAATAAATAAATAAATCTTAAAAAAAAAAAAAGATTTACCCGTGAGCACCATCTCCTGGCTGGAAGGGAGCCTACAAGGAGAAATCTGCTTTTTAGGTTTTTCTTGTCCCAAATTCCTGGGAGTGGATCTGTGCCCCACTAGTGAATCTGTGGACCTATTTTGATAATTTAACTTGGGCAATTTTATAAACTTAGAGCAAGTGGAACCAAAAATCTAAGAAGAGGGCAGCATGTGTAGCTCAGTGTTTGAGCACCTGCTTTACATGTATGAGGTCGCAGGTTCAATTCCCAGTACCTCCTAAAAAAATAAAATCAAAGAAGAGTTGTGAAACAAAATCAGTAAGCAAGAGAGAGAAATTGACCATCAGAATAAAATCATCAAAATATTAAGATGCCAAGACTTCAGAAAAAAATTGCAAGTGATACTATGAAGCAGGAAAATATGGCCCAGGCAAAGGAAAAAAAAAAAACTCCTGGCAAGACAAAGGATGTAAAGCAACTAATCAATGATAATCACACAAATATCTTAAATCAATTCAAAGAGTTGAAGTAAAATATGACTAAAGAGATAAAGAATATTAAGAAGACACTGGGTAAATATTAAGAATAATTTGCAGCTTACAAAGAAAAGTAAGAGAGCTTATGGGAATGTAATACACAATGGATGATTTTAAAAATACATTAGAGGGATCAGTTGTAGCTCAGTTGTTTGAAGACCTGTTTCCCATTTATGAGGACCCTGGCTCAATCCTTGGTACTTCCTTAAAAATACATTAGAGGCATATAAGAGCAGATTTAAAATGATAGAGGACGGATTTAGTGAAATGGAGGACAGAAAATTGGAAATTGAAAAGACAGGAAAAAAAGAAAGAGAAAAGAATGGAAAAAATGTAACACCATATCAGGGAATTGAATGACTATGTGAAACTCGTATTTCATGTTGTTAGTTGTCCTGGGTGAATCCAATGAACTGTAGAATAGGTGTTGCAACTCTGCTGAGATTTAGGGCTCAACCAGCACATGAACAGAGCAAATATATGCCTCTGGGACATACATTTTAAAAAGTATTAAAGGATTTTAATACTTTTCATAGGTTTAATTAAAAGGGGCAGAAGAGTCATGTATAGGGAAACTATAAATGTGTCTAACTCTGTTACATTGGCAAGCATAAATAACAAAGTAAGGCCCACTGACAGGGTGCTGAATTTCTGAGACTATCTGCCCTGCTTTTAGTGTCTAGATGTATCTATAGCTGTCAGGAGCTCTGCTGTTTTAGGCACTGTTTACAGTGGTAGTCAATGAGATCCTGCTGAGACATGAATAAACATAACCTCTGGAATGACCTCCCAACTCACTTTGAAATCTCTTAGCCATAAAATCTCTTTTGTATTTAATATTTTCCCCTTTTAATTCTTTTAAAGTGAGAAGACTTGGTAAAAAATGAAGTTAACATAAAGTACAAGAATTTATTTTAATAAAACTCAGTCTTTTATCTTTTAAACCGGCGGTTCTTAACACGAAGTCCATGAGCTTGAATTGAAATTCAGAAATCCTTTTTTTTTTTGTAGGGACATGTTGGTGTGGGTGTGATACATTTATTAAATAATAGACAATATAGTGTGGACTTAGTAAGGGGTCCATATTTTTCACCTGATGGGCAAAGAGATCCGTGGAACAAAAAAGTTTAAGAACTCCTTTTTAAAACATTATTTAGGAGAAAAACACTTAAAACGTTTACCAAAAATAGAATAATGATTTAAGAAACTTCATCACCTTAACAGGGAGAGAACTAAATTTTAGTTTTGTATCATTAAAATTTTTGATACTAAGCCTTTTAATGTTTTATAGATAGATTCATCAAATCTTACACAACCTTGACCACAAAAGTTGCTGTTCTGTGAAACTTCTGCAATTTCTATATTCATTCAAGTTTTGTCTCACATTTTACTCTTTTTTTAAGTATGCTGTTTTTTTTTTCATTTTTTCATTTTTAAAACATTTTTCAAATTTCCATTTGATTAGTTTTTTTAATCTTCTGGGAGTTCCCAATTTTTTGACCATAATGAGCATATTTTCTTTACTTCGTTGGACAGAAATATAATAAACACTAAAATCCTTGTAATCTTATTTCAACCTGGGGGACTTCTCAAGAGAGGTTTCTCTTGAGTGTGTTTTGTTTTGTTTTGTGTTTGAGGTACCGGGCTAGGGATTGAACCACAGACCTCATATGGGGGAAGCTGGTGCTCAAACACTGAGCCACATAGGCACCCATGAGCTGGTTTTTTCATTTTGCTTTGCTTGTTGTTTGTTTTTT
>JAQZBX010002708.1:0-29120 GCA_029593785.1 Cabassous unicinctus
AGGCTGGCTAAGGAAAACAGAGCACACTGTAATACATGATGCTATCAGTTATTCTTGGCTTCTAAAATACCTACACAATGTAGTATTCTAACTCTAATAATTTTATAAAGGAATGCTCATCCTCAAGTTAGATTTAAAGAAATAAAATCACCCAGAGAGATGAAGGCACATTCTTAAGAATCTACCTATTATCATCAATCTCATTTACTTTGGAGACATACCTTATCTAGGTATCCTGAACCAGTAGAGTTTTCCCATCCCCCAAATGCATATTTATTTATAAACATAGATCATGCATGCTTAATCTCACATTGGTTTGCCTATTCTGTTCTAAGGACAAACCTTCCACTCTTGCCTTAACTTATGCTCTGGCATGTTTACTGTTCCTCAGTGCCTCTCTCTACCACCCCACCTGCTTCTGTTGAGCTCAGGCAGTTTGTCCTCAAGAGCCCGTACCCACTGCTTATAATATTGCCTTGGAAAAGACTAAATACTTTCTAAGAGCAAACTTGTAGGGTCTGAATATTGGGTTAGAAGCAATTCAAAGTATTCCAAAGGGAGTGAATTCTTTTTTCGGGAATGTGTATTTTTTTAGATCCTGGCATTTGTCAATGTGAAAGAAAATTTTTATTTTAAAAAGCACAGAACTTTTGACTCTATCTTTAGAAAACATAAAATGCCTATGTCTAAATTTTTTTCCCTCACATTGGTTTTACCAGAAGGTTCCCCCCCCTATATTTTAGCAGGTCTAAAGCCAAAGCTCTGGACAAAACTGCATTAAGAGAAAACCTGACTGCATTAGTGAGAGAGATGAAAGCCTGGGAGGAATAGCAAGCAGGAGGCCCTTTATCCTTGGCTGTGTCAATATTAAGGGGAAATAAAAAAGACCAGTGGAGAAAGTCTAGGATGAAAAGAATAAAAATATTTCCTACCAGGGAAGAAAGAGCCTTCTGATTATTATGCATAAAGCTAATTAAAAGGTGATGGAATTGATTTTTGTTTGTGGCTTATAGAATCAAACTCATTACTTTAGAGACATACCTTGTCAACGTGTCTTGAGGTAGTAGAGTTTTCCCATCCCTCCCAATGCATATTTATTTATTTATAAACTTTTATGTTCAAGGAGTAAAAGAATGGTGGGATAGAATAGTAGGAAACCTCTCTGAAGTTTATTTAAAATCTGTGATTCTAAATGTATTGAGTCAGTTGAAATGGTCAATCAATATGGCTTGTTAAGATCTTTTAGACACATGTAAGACAAGATAAATGCCTAAAGCTACAGGACTGTGGAAGTCAAGGCAGGACTAACAATTTTAAAAAGCAAAATGATGAAATGGAATGCTTTTTAGTTTAAAAAAGAATGCAGTTTTACTAATAAAGGTAGAAGAGGATGAAACGGGTAGCTATTTAGGAATACCCAAAGCTAGAGAAAATGCATAAAAGGGGGATGGCACATAAAGTGGTATTTAAAAAGTGAATACAATTCCCTAGGAGGTAAGACAAGGTAGTGAAACACTACTGCAATTTAGGATAGGCTACTGTCATCCATACTGGGTTTAACCACTGACACTCAAGAAAAAAGCGGATTCTGATCATGAATACTAGAAGCCTCAGTTCAAAAATACACTTTTAAATTAAAAAAAAAAAAGTTCTCCAAAATAGATTATTCTATGATAAGGGAGAGAGGAAATGAAGCTGTATAAAATGGAGAACAATTTTAAATAATGGCATGTAGTTTTATTTCCCTTTTTTTGAAATTGCTTTTTATAATCCCACGTTCACTATGGCATTTTCAAAAAAGACAAGTGACACGAAATCATTTATAGGCACAAAAGAATTTCTACTTATTGTACATCCTTTAGGTAATTCTAGTGGAATTTGACTTCAGTCATGCAAGTAAATCTTGATGTTTGGCTTTTTGGAAAGGCCAAAAAGAAATTAGAAGTATTCCAGGAAAAAATTTTAGTCTGTGTTTAAGAACCCTAACAACTGCCAAAAGTCCAACTCACTACCCTAATAACAGCATTGAGTAAATCTGATAGGCTTAGTAATAGTTGGAGAATTCTAAGTTTTTTGTTATCCTTTTTTCACCATTTTACCATTCATTAGCTGATTGACCACTGTTGCCAGACGAGGCTCAATGCTAGGGCTACACTTATAACTAAAACTGATGAAGTCTCAAGAGTTTGTATTCTCCTGGAGGGAGATAGACAACCAAAAGATAAATGATTCAATATGATAAGTAGAGAGTTTATTAAGTACTATGGGCAGAATAAAGAGGGTAACATGTCAGAAGATCTCCCCAGGTAGAGGAGGTTCTAAAATTTTATGGGGTTTAAGGAGGGCCTCTATTCTAAGGTGAAATTCAATATGAAACCTGGACATGCAGAGAACCAAGGGATGAGAATTCCAGGCAAAGGACAAGTGCAAAGGCCCTGTGGTAGCAACATAATTGTTTATTTGATGAATGGGAATGGAGGCTAGTGGGACTGAAAGGCAGAACACTTCAGAGGGAATTGTACAGACAGGGCAGAGACCAACACAGGAGGCACACGCTGATTTGTAGGCATAAGAAAAGGTTTTGATTTTATTCTAAGAGCAATGGAAAGCTATTGAAAGGTCCAATTTATATTTAACAATGATGATTTGGGTTGCTGTTTGGTGAATGGATTGCACGTGCATGTGTGTGAATGTGGGCTGGAGGGAGGGAGCCAAGAATGGAAGCAGGGAGATTACTGATGGCCTGCAATAAACTAGGCAAGAAATGATGATAGCCCGAACCATATGACGGCCATGGAGATGGAGAAAAGCAGACAAATGCATGATATTTTTGGAGGTAAAATTGACACTCACTACACAATGGATGAAAGAGGGGTGAGGGAGGGAAAGAGAAGAGTCCAGTGTGACATGCATGCTTCTGGGGTTAGGTACCATTTAGTGGAATGGGGGACAAGGTCTATTTTGACCATTAGGGCTGGAGATGGCCAGGGAGAAATCTCAGTGAAGTGGTCAAGAGGGCAGATGGATTGAGGTGTGGGGAGTCCCAGGGAGAGATCTCAGCTAGAGACATAAAGTTGGGAGTCAATATTCTGCACGCTTCCTGACCACACAGGCACACATTTGGCAATTAATACATGCTTATGAAATGACTGATTGATAAGTGACAGAAAGGGCAAGTGAGAGTTGTGCATAGTGGAAAATGTTTTGAATCTCTTGGCAAGGCACACCCAGGAAACACCAGCAGAATGCCAGGTGCCGTGGCTGTTCAATAAATATTAATTTAGGGTGATGAATCTCAAGAAAGCAATGAACTGTTATTTCAGTAACTGACCCTGCCTGGCTTAATTGGTGCCAAAGTCGTTGTTCAGCTGCTTGTACCTTCTGTTCCTTATCCTCAGTCTCTTTTCTCCTGGTGGCTTAATTCCTGACTTGGGCATCTTGTTTTGTTCTGATCATTGCCTTTTTGCCTGCACATTCAGAGAATTCTGTCATCACTGACTCTGTCCCTAATGACTGTCTCAAAGCCCACTCTTAATTCCAAATCTGCTATGGATCATTAGCATTAATTGCACACCTATTATGTGCCAGGTACCATACTAGACACTTGACACATAAATCCCATTTACCTGGCAAAGTAAATCTTTACCCTCAGGCTAGACCTTAATCTCCTGAGAGAGTGAGTGGTTGGCTCTAAGTCAAGTAGCTAGAAAGTCATAGAGCAAGGATTCAGAACAAGTCCAGCTGTCTCAGCAGCCAGGCTCCCTTGCCTCTTGGGTTTGCTAAGCTTGCTGGACCCATCTGTACCCTTGATTCACCTAGTTCCTCAGCAAAGTCCATGCAGTGGTTTGGTAGCTGTTGATACCAAGCACATGTTCAAGTCAGGTTCTGTGTCTGTACCATTGAGTGCCAGTGTCCCGCAGTGGACATCATTTCCTCTATAATTGCAGACTTCACTTGGTGCTCTGATAGGGGTATTTATCATGACGTACTGGAGGATCCTACCCTGGGTGAGGCCCAAAGACCCAGGAAGTTATTGGTCATCAGAGGAAAAGCAGAGACAGAGCCACCCCACTGGGCAGGTTTGCCAGTAAGGAGGGAAGAGGTGGCTGGGAAGAGACAGATTGAAGACTAAGAGGAGGGGAGTCTTATTGGCTAACTAAGGGGGGGAAATGGCAAAGTCAGAGAAAAAAAATCATGACTCAGTGTTCAAAAGAAATAGCCTTTATAGCCTTATGTAACTGTGGTAATAAGGCTTCACTCTCTCTGGCCACACATTCAGGCTGAAAGGCTTTCTGTCTTCATTAGGCATGTCCCCCCCCAGCACGCAGGTGTGTTACAAGACAAAGCGCCATTTTAATAAGCATCGTCTGCAGCAGGAGCAGCCGTCCACAGCATCCGAGAGGAAGCAGAGCCTTCGCTCGCAGGAGGCCAAGTCCTGGGAGGCACAGCAATTTGGGCAGGAATTATTTGCAGTTAACATTGCACAGGAGGACAAAGTGCACTGAAGCTACTCCTGCTGGCGCACATCTACACAGCACCTGTTCTTTCTGCAAACTCGACCCTTTATCACCAGACACCTGCCTGACCAAATGGGCCCCAAGCTACCTGCTAAGGAAACAGAGCTGATAAGTATCCGTTTCACGTTAGGCTTCATGGGAGAAATGTGATGTGGAATTTCTAGATTCAAGCTACATATGACTCAAGCATTAACCAGGCGAAAGTTATTAATGAATCGAATTGGTGCAGGTTAAAAGGGGAAACGCTTGGCTTAAAAGATATGGGGAAGAAAATCCCCCCCCCCCGACACACACCATATCCTTTTGTCATAGCAGATGGTGGTAGCTTGTGGCAAACAACCGTGCTTTGGTAAAGCATATGTAGCATTTCCTTGGATGCAAGGGCAACATTAAATAGCTATATGGCGGACTTCCAACTGAACCCTAGGAAGAGTTTCTAGGAACATAATCTGTACGCACCTATCTCTACTGCTAACATTCCACCTGACTTAAAGGGCCAAGTGACATGATTCGAAAGATCAGACACTCTTTGCCTTTCTCTCACTTTCTGCCACCCCCTCCCTACACAAAGAGGTAAAATCTTAAACATATCTTTACATTTTTTCTTTCTCTTTTAATATGATACACAAAATGCCAATAGCCAAGTTCTTTATGGTATTCCCAATACCTAGATCAAAGGCAGTATGGAGTAGACCTCGATATGCATTTGTTGAATACATGAACAAATGAATGAATATTTACTCCCTCCTTGGGTTTCAAGGTGCCCGATTTTGTCTGGCCACTTTTAATTAATAACCCTAGGAAGACTCCTTAATCGTATTCTAATTTTACAAACATTTCTTCATGGTGATATTTAAACTGCTTAAATCCCTACACCCTGCTATAACTTTTCTGATGGAGAAACACTAAATGAAAAGTAGGAATGAAGACATTTTGACCAAATTTTTTTCTTATTTCTAACTGAAAACCCCCTTATTTAAAGTGTTTTGTTTAAAAAGTGATATTTAGTGTATTCCTCTTTTATTTACATACTATTACTAAAGGATAATGAGGACAAAAAACTGCAGGGTAAATGACAGGGCAGGATCAGACTTCCAAATACAGATTTGATCTCATCCTGGATTTTTCTTTAAGGATAAGATATTTTTTCCTCTCAGGCCACATTCCTGAGGTGAGAAAGTCAGCTATGTATTAAAATTAGGATTACTAGATGAATTTCAAAGTCCTTGAACAGAAGTAAAATTTTATGTAGAAAAATTTATTAAACAGTGGTAAGTCTGTTTTGTGTGTAGTTATGTACATACCTAAGTCTTTGAGACAGGTTCAAAACCAAATCCAATCAATCAACCAGAAAGTACTGATGTTCAAGAGTAAACCTCAAGAGTATGGGAATTGGAGCCTCTTCCCCTTGGTAAAGTAGACACGGCACTTTCAAAGACATCTGCTACTCTATATTTAATCAAAGTAATAATAGCAAAAATAATCAAGGACCCATGGACCTTCAGTTTGAAGAATATTAGTTTGGCTATTAAAGAAACTGGTCAGAATAGAAAGGAAAAATAGAGCCTTAGTCCTGCCTTTCAAAGCTTGCTGGTATCCCTGGCGATAAGAGAGCTGATTAATGAAAGAGGGCTAGGGAAAGTTCTGGAGGCTGGTAAGCATTTTTATGAGTTAATATATTTTTAAGCTTATCTCCAAGAATAAAAACAGTCACTTTTCTTATGAGGCTTTATTATTATTTTTTAATATCAAGTAAATATGACACACCATAAAGGTTTGTTAAATCTGGGTGTTGAGAGTACTTGGATATTTATTATTCTCTGTACTTTCTCTATTTGAAATATTGCATGGTTTAAAATTTTCACAGTAACAAGGAAAACAACCAGAATACACATTTTGGGGGATTTACAAAAGATGCTTAATCTGCTTCTCTGCGATGGTTAAAAGCATGAGACTTGTGATCCCAAGTGAAATAGTTTGGTTGTATTCTTAAAATAATACCTGATTTCAAAATACAGATTATTAAGTTGTTACATTTGGTGATGTCCTAACAAACATTGATAGAAATCAACTTCCAGGAAATCTGAAAGGCCTCCAATGTCACCATAATGCTGACAATTCATCATATTTAACAAGGTGTATTGGAAAGAGCTGAGTACTGACCTCCCGAGGACAAATGATCCTCTTGGGACGAGGTGCCTCTTGCTGTAACTGATACACTGCCAAAATGAAGAAAAAGAAAATTATAATAAGAAAATGGCAACACAGAAATAACATGCCTTCAAGTATTTCCACCTAAGTACATCTAGAGAACCGCAAATATTTAAAACAAAACAACAAAAAAAGAGGATACTGGCACATATTTAGACAAGATAAAGTCAGATCATTTATATGGAAATTTAGTCACTGTGAATGTAAACTGGCAAAATTGATTTTTTTTTTATTCTTATAAGGCCAATTTAGTTTCATAATTGTCATTGGCATTGTTCATTTTATGGCTTTCTTGGAAGACTAGATATTACTAAAATTCTTCTGAATATTTTAAAGATGAAATTCTACTTGTAAGTACCTAAATAGTAAGATAGTATAATAGGATTCCTAAATTTAAATGCTGATGTATCTTGACATACCAGGGAAAGACTGGCATTAGAAGAGGAGTTTCATTCTCTGAAATATTACAGCTATATACAAAGACACAGCTGACTCTGTGAGTGAATGAAACACCAAGTCATTTCTCTTTTCAGCATTCCAATTTTGCTCCGCATATCACCCTGGATTCTTTTCCATTTAACTACTTTCCCCCATTGTCATTCCTCTACCATGGGCTCTTTTACATCTTAAATAATAACTCTTTGCTTACCTGATTTAACGACAGACTTTCAGGCTTGGGCATGGAGGAAAGCAGGTAAATGTATACCAAAATGCTATTTGTCAGACTCTTATTTATGATTTTTCAGACTAAAACAAGTGATTTTTCTGCTATTTAGCTAGTTTGTTTCTCTTAGAGAGAAGGCTACACTAGGCAGGTACCTTTGGGTTCTGCTTCCATGAAATAGAGGCTGAAAACGAACTGATGTTAACTTTAGAATCTTGAAGAAGGAAGAATTAATTTTAGATGGAATAAATCTATAAAATGCTAAAAAACTCAATCATATAGTCTTTCTAGAAAATGTAATAAGATAAACAAAAATTTCTGATTTATTCTTGGAATTAAAAATAAAAAAAGAAATTGTAATTGAAGGAGACACGGTCAAGTGGAAACGGAGGTGAAAATGATGGAATGTATTTTGTAATTATGGTTCTCCAACACCTTCAGCTCTACATGGTTATTTTCTTAAGCAAGTAAGTGTAGACTGCCCAGCTTTAGCACAGTGAAGAAGCAATCTAACCCTCTTAAAGATGTTGCAATGTGCTACATTTCTAAGCTTATGTTTCCTATAATAATGATGATGCATGTGTTGCTTAAGGACAATAGTACCCATATATGAAAGGAAAGCAGAGCTCAACATAGACCTTTGGCTGAGAAGGACACCAAAAATGACAGACAGATTAAAAGGAGACCTTTATACACCTACCTCCCCATGGAGACAGAGCCTGCAGATCCTAATGGACCAACATATAGACAGTGGCACTGGGTGGGGGATACAGAGGAGCTGCCTTGCACACTACTAGATCATCAACCAGTTGGCACAAACTACTCAGCTTGTTCCATGCCCTTCCATTGGTTTCCATGGCCACCCTTTCCTGGTTTTCTTCCTATCCTGGCTGCCGCATTCCTGTCTCTGTTGCTGCCTCCTCTTTCTCCTCTATCTATTAAACTTTGAAGATACGCAAGGCTTGTCCTAGACCCTCTTCAGGTCTCATTCTCTATCCTCTCCCTAAGGAATCTCTTCCACATTTATTACTTCTGCAAAAGACTCCCACACCTCCTCTCAGAACTCTCCTCTAAGCTTTAGGCTTTATATCTAACTGCTTCCTAGAGATTTCCTCCTGAATTTCTCAAAGGGACCTCAAACTTAACATGTTAAAATATGAATTCAGGGTCTTTTCCTCCAAATCTGGATCTCTCCCAGGGTTATTAAGAACCACCATCCATCCTGCTTCGCCATCTGGCATCCTAGAGGTCATCCATGACACCTCTTTTGCCTTCACCCCATGTGGCCAGTTATTCATCGGCCTGTCAACTTTGCCTTGTAAAAATGTTGCACATCTGTCCACTTCTCTCCATCTCTGTCACCAATACCCTAGCCCCAGCGGTGGACTCTTGCTGCTCTCCAGGTTGCTCTGCACCTGACGGCCAGAATGATTGTTTTAAAATGTCATTCTCCCTGCTCAGAAGCCTTTCAAGGTCTCCCATTGCTCTTTGGATGAGGACCAAAGTCTTTAACATGGCTACTCAACCCTGCCTGGTCTTACTTCTGTCCACCTCTATGACCTTACCAGGTGTCAAGCTCTCTGCCCAGTCAAGTCAGCTTCCTTTTCCTCCCCTAAATGTACGACTCTTCCTTCCACCTCAGGGCCTTTGCAAATGCTATTCCTCTGGCTGTGACATCTTTGCCCTCTCCTTCTCTCCTTCCAGTTATCTACCTCTCATCTTCTTGATCTCAGTTCAGGTCTTTCTTGACATCTCCCACCCCAGATCAGAAGAGATCTCCCTATTCTGTGTTCTTATAATTCCCTGTACTTTACTTCATATCATGTATCACAATTTTAATTCTGTATTTATTGGGGTGAGATTTGAAAACAACACTCTTTTCTCCCACCACGTTATTATAAGTCAGTGAGGGCAAAGACCATGTTTGTTTTTTCTTAGTCTTGTAACCCCGGTATTTGTTGAGGTACTAGGGATAGAAACACAAATGAAACCACAGTCTCTACCTTCAAGGATCCTATTGGCTTGGGAGGAGACCCACAAGTTAGAAATATTTTTATTAACTACTGCAGTAAATATAGAAACTGGCAAGGTATCACCTACTCAAGACAGTGCGTTACAAACACCCATTGGCAGGGAGTGGGTAAATGAACTACGGTATATCTACTAGTGGAATACCATGCCCGTGTAATAAAGATTAAGGAAGCTTTCTATATATTGACATGGAAAGGGCTTCAGAGTATTCTGTTAATTGAAAAAAGGCAAGATACACAGACACATTAGCATGCATACTTTTATTTTAAGAAAGGGAGTAAAATAGTAATATGTATCCATTTTTGCTTGCAACTCTGGATGGATACACAAGGGAATAGCAAAAGCAATTACCTTCAGGGATGGAAAGAGTGGGGCAGACACAAACAGGGGTGGTAGAAAAACTCCTCAGTGTATACCTTATGATGTTGCTTTGACTTTTGAATCATATGCATGTATTGCTTATTCAAAATGAGGAAAAAAAAGACTGCGGGAGACAGGATCAGAGAAGACTCTTTGTGAAAGATAAACATGAAGGAGAGTTGGCTGATGAAAGATAGAGAAATGCAAAGGGAAAGAACATTCCAGGTAGGGGCAAGCATGTGCAAAGTGCCTAGAGAGAAAGAGCAGAGAGATCGCCAGGAAGGGCAGGTTGGTCGGTGTGGCTGTAGCACAAGGAGCATGGCCAGGCCTGGACGTGATCCTGGAAGTCTCAGGGGGCTGCCCTCACAGAACTTGAAGCACAAGAAACTTCACACTCCATTATGTGCTTTACAGAGGCCGCCCCCAACCTGCATGGAAAAAAGAGAGAGTCGAGAGGCAGGGCGAGTGGTTACAGGGCTACTGTGACACCTCAGTAAGATGTGTTGAAACAAGGCAGTGGCAGTGGCAATGAAGGAAAGTGTCCTTGCAAAGTGCTGGAAGTGCTCTGGTCACTGAGGCACACCAATAAGGAACTGGAACTCCATCTACTAATAACTGTGAACATTCCTCAGACTATCTCAGTACTGCCTATGCCCTCTTTTCCGTCATGAGGAACGCCACAAAGAGTTCCTTTTTACTCTTGACTCAGCCCCAATACCTACTAAGCTGTTTTTCAGCAGGATGTTGAGCAAAAGGAGCCAACTCCTAGAGTCACTGAGTTTTAGATCCAGAGGGAACTGCGGAACCCACATTCAGAGAAGGCTGTTCACTTTACTCTCTCCACTGCCAATGCCTCTTTGAAGCCAATGGTTATAGGTGGGATGCATGACTGGAACCTTTTTGTGAACACCATTTTTTAAAAATTTATTTTTATTTATTTATTTCTCCTCACCCCCTTGTTGTTTTGTACTTGCTGCTCATCTTCCTTGCTTCTTTAGGAGGCACTGGGAACTGAGCCCGGGACCTCCGATGTGGGAGGGAGGCGCCTAATCGCTTGAGCCACCTCCATTCCCTGCTTTGTTGTGTCTCTCATTATGCTTTTTCTTCTTGTGTCTCTTGTTGAGTCACCTTGTTGCGTCAACTCACTGCGCCTGTCTGTCACATCAGTTCCCTGTCTTGCTCATCTTCTTTAGGAGGCACCAGGAACCTCTGCTTCCTGCTTTGTTGTGTCTCTCAGTATGTTTTTCTTCTTGTGTCTCTTTTTGTGTCATCTTGTGTCAGCTTGCTGTGCCTGCCCAATGTGCCAGCTCGCTGTCTTCTTTAGGAGGTACCGGGAACCGAACCAGAGACCTCTCATGTGGTAGGCGGCAGGCAGGAGCTCAATTGCTTGAGCCACATCTACTTCCCTGTGAACACCATTTTTAATGTCTCCATTGGTGGTGGCAAAGGAAGTACATCCATTATAAGAGAGAAAAGTTTTTACCTTGTGGTGCTTGGAGCTATGTACCACAGAAAAGCATGCTCTTAATATTAATCCATTCCTGCAGGTGTAAATCCACTGTAAATAGAACCTTTTGAAGATGTATTTTTGGGCTAAGATGTGGCCAACTAATCAGGATGGGTCTTAATTCTACTACTGAAGGCCTGATATGGAAGGCCAGAGAGAAAAAGCCAGGAGAAGCTAGAAGCTGGAAGTCAACAGAACCTGGAAGAAAAAGGAGAGGACATCGCCACACAAGGGAAAAGCTAGAAATCCCAAGGATCACCAGCAGCCAGCCCCAGTATTCTACAGTCTTCAGGGAGAAAGCATCACCTTGCCGACACCCCAGTGTTGGCCATCTCCTAGCCTCAAAACTGTGAGCCAATAAATTCCTGTTGTTAAGTCAACTCATTGTATGGTATTTGTTTTAGCAACCAGGGAATGGTCCTTTGCAATTCACATCAGCAACCATGTGAGCATCTGCTATGCTTTGCACACCGCAGTCAGCATTACACAGAGGCTCAAGGGAGACGAGAATGAAACCAGCATCTTGAGAGCCTGCCATGTGCCAGAAACAATATTTTACTGAATATTCACGAAGGCCCAGAAAAAATTGTGTTATTAATATTCCCTTTTTCAAATGAGGAAACAAATGCAGAGAGGTTAAATATTTGCCCCAGGGCACACAGTTGAGGTATCCTCCTGATTTCAAAGTCCCAGTTTATTTTGCCTATAACTCAGGCCTGTGCACTGCTGTTATGTCCACCTGGATGGTTCTCCCCGTCCCCATCCCCCCATTCAGGTCTCTGCTCAAATCTTGCCTTATCAGAGATGCCTTCCCTGATAAAATTCCTCCCCATAGATCACAATTCCTGCCTCCAAGGAAACTGGTGCAGTGAGGGATATACACAGACAAACAAAACCAGGGTGGGCCAAATGCTTAAATGAGAGGAAGAGAAGGAAGCAGTTCACTGTCACTCAGGTGGTCTAGGTTGCCTTCTCGAGGGGAGATGCACAGAGCTGGCCTTGAAGGATTACAGGGGTTTCCATAGGGCTTATGGGTAGAAGAAAGAGCAGCAGCAGGGAAAAGGAATGAGAGTGTCTTAGCTTCCAAGGGTTGCCATAGCAAAGTACCACAAACTGGGCAACTTAACAACAGGAATTCATTGCCTCCCCGTTCTGGAGGCTAGAAGTCTAAATCAAGGTGTTGGCTGGGCTGGGCTCCCTCTGAAGCCTCTAGGGGATTCCTCCTTGCCTCTTTCAGCTTCTGGTAGCTCCTGGCCTTCCTTGGCTTGTGGCCACTAAACTCCATTCTCTGCCTCTGTCTTTTCATGGCTGCCTTCCTTCTATGTCTGTGTCTGTGTGTCCAAATTTCTCTTCCTATAAGGACAAGCAGCCATATTGGATTTAGGGCCCATCCTAATCCGTTGTGACCTCTTCTTAATTAATTCCACCTGCAAAGACACCATTTCCAAATAAGGGCATGTTCTGAGGTTCCAGAATGGATTTTGGGGAGACACTATTCAGCGCAGTACAGGTGTGCTGATTGATCAGCAAGTCAGTGAGGCTGTCAAGCCAGGCTAGGAGGATGTGGAGGGGGGGCACAGCCATCGGACCTGTAATTACGCTGAGGAATGGAGACGTTACCCTGTCTGCAATGGGGAGGAAGTGAAACGTTTTGAGCAAGGAGGTGTCATGGTCAGGTCTGTTTTAGGATAAAGGTAATATTTTAAAAATAAGACTATTCAGAATCACAGAAGCTGCCACTTTCTGGACACCAATTACATACCCAACTCCTGATATGTAGCTTCTCACTTAATCTTCCCAACAATCTTCCACAGACAAAAGGATGGAGATGCCAGGCATTCAAGAATCTTGCTCAAGGCCATACAGATAACATGAGAAATCAAGATTCAAAGCCTGGATTTAAGATCCCAGAGCTTGTATTTTTCGGACTTGGCCAGTGGTTTCCTAAAGTTGATGGTGCAGAGGTCCCGTATGGGGCTGGTTGAGTTAGAATCACCGAGGGGCTGTTATAAAACACAGATTCCCAGACACCATCCTGGCAATGATGACCTTGCTGGTCTGGCAAAAGTCCCTGATATCTGTTCTTTCCAAGGTTCTTGGGAAATTCTAAGGCACACCCAGGAGTCGGGACCCTGTCCCTTTGTCTCACTGAAGGAAGAAGTGGAGACAGGGAAGACAGAGAGATTACTTCAATTGTACAGGAGAGCGATCAGGAGAGTCTGAGTTAAGATAGCACTTATAAAAATGCAGACGAGCAGGCCTAGCTGATTGCAAAGGAAGATCGACAAGACTTGATGACTTGGTTAATTGTATGGAAAGAAGAACCCTGAAAGACTGGGAGATTGAGATCCCCATCACAGAAACCCGGGATACAGGTAAAGGAACATCCCTGGCACTTCATCTTCTGTGTCACTAGGCTAAACCCTGTTTTCTCTAGGGACTCCAGCTTTAGTAAAGAGAAATACAGTAGTTCACAAATCTCACAACCAGGAAGACTTTGAGCCAAGGGGCAATTTGGAAAAGAAGGGAGAAGGCCTTCTGTGAATCCCTCAAGCCATGGTCACCACTCCTCCTTCCTCATCCCTTGGCAGCAGGCACCATTAATCCATCACTATTTCTCAGGGAGCAGGTCTCAGAATCCGTGAGATCTGCTCTGTGTTGCTCCAAGCAACAGATGCTGGCAAATGGGCACAGAGGCCTATCTGCCATCTGGGTTATGTGTCTGCCTATAAAGATAATGAGATGGCAACTGATTACAATGATAGCTATACAAACAATGCGGCCCTATCGCCTATCTGAACCTTGAGAGAGGGCCCCAGCCCCCCCACCCCCCTTTTCTAGGTTAGCTATAACAAAATGAGCATCCATGAAAACAAATCTCTGAGGCAGGGTTAATTTAACTGAAACATGTCACCTAATCTGAAAAAACATTGTTTCTTAAATTTTCATTGCTCAGCAAACCCGTCAAAAGCAAAATGCAATAATGTACGTCACTTCTTGGGGTAGTTCTGTAGACAGAGAGGTGATATGATGGAATGTACATCAATAGTAGTATGTCCCAAGTATGTTCCAGGCAGTCTCCACACCTTGGCCCTCTAGAGTACCCGAGAGAATTCTTAGCACCAAAATAGGTGATTCAGCAGGCGTGGCAGCCACAGGAGAAATGGAAGTAGAGAAGGGAATCCCCTGCTCACCAAGAAACCTAAAAGCAGATGGAGGAATCCAGAGCTCACTTTTCGTTCAGTAAGAAAACTCGACTCATCCCCTCTGAGAACAAAATCAACCTGCTCCGGGTGGATGGCAGCTGCAAATGCTCTGTGTGAAAGTCCATGGCCAGCATGAAGCTGAAGCCCAGTCCAGACCCACTGGCTCTGGAGAGATTCTGCAGGGATGTCCTGTAAGGGCCCACTTTTCTAAAAGAGGGCATACACTCCCAGGAGCCATTCCTGGTCATCTGGTTGTGACACTAAGCCAACACCACGGCTGCTCACTGCCCACGTCTTCCCGGTTTTCTTGGGAAAATTCATGGCTGTGAGCAGGGAGTTGTAGAAGCTTTGAAGGTCTTTGGCTCAACCCCACATTCCAGCCTGCTGTGTCAAGGCCTTGCCTCACTAAAAGAATGCCAAGGTTTAATGGGGTTCTGTCCTTCTCTTATCTAATGGCACCGCTGTGAAAGCCCTGAGGATGAGGCTTATATAGCCTCAAACCAGGGGGGTCTCAAACATAAGTATGCATATGAAAAGCCAGCGGGGTTGGTAAAACACTGATTTCCCCACTTTTCTGATTCAGAGGTCTAGGTGGGGCCGAGGAATCATTATTTGAAATATTCTCCCCAGGTGCCTCTGAGGCAGGGGGTCTGCACATCAGGGTTTTGAGGTTCTATACTCCTCCTTAGAAAAACAGGCACAAGCTGTGACTGCTTGACCTACCGCCCGGGAGAGTCTCTTGGGAGAGCTGTCAGCAGCAGCACCTGCCGCCTAATTGGCACTTGGCCTCTTAAAAAATAAAATCTTTCAAAGTATACCCATGGTGGTTGGCTTTTGAACTTATCTGCTCAGGGCATCCAGTTCATACAGCCATGGCTTAGAGTTGAATGTGGTTTCTTTTTTTTTTAAGTGAACTTGAAAGCTGCTTTTCTATTAGAACATTGAAACCAAAGTTTTCAGTGTTTTAGGGTTTGCTCTTGAGTGTTAAGGGTTAGCTGCAGATGTATCATATTTGGGGATAAGATTATTCTACGGAAACAGCTTAGTCAGTGGTAGCATTAGCTTCTAAGAAATAGAGAGGAACAGAGAGGACAGGAACTTAAAAGGTCCTCATGTGACATCACAGCTCTTTGTGGCCCCACAGTGCCTAGGTTAAGGCGAGACTTAATATGTGTTTGGTGAATGAATGAAAAAATTGATGAGCTCTATATTTTATCTAACATACTGAGGGAGCTGAGTACTAAGTTCATTAGACCTCTAAATTTCCATGTCTGTCATTTGTGGTTGCTTCTCTAGCATCCATTCCCATCTTCCTACTTCCTAAAGTATCCACATTTTCCTAGTTATGTGGAATTGAGTCTCCCCCAGTTCTGCTGGTGAGCCTGGATTGGTTTAGGGCAGTTAACATATTCCAGCTCTGACCACAGTGATGGAGTCAGGAATGGGCAACCCAGGCCAGTCAGGGCTAAAGCTCGGTTCTGAGACTTTGCTTGAATAGTCAGGAAAGCAGACCGTGTCTTTGCCTGCCACTCTTGAATGAAGAAGCAGTAGCTCTGGTGCTTTGGGTGGCTATCCGGGAATCACAAGGGAAGAGCTTACTAAGAGTGGAGACAAACCTGAGAAAGTAGAGCCGAGAATGGAAGAGATACAAACTGGGCTCTGGTAATGTCATTTGAGTTTCTGGAACAAGTCCTATCTGAAACCAGTGCCTCTGGCCTATTTGCTGGAGTCAATCAATGGGACTGAATTGAGTATTCTGTTACTTGCAACCAAGGGCACTGCAATTAAAACTCAGAAACAGCTTCTTAAAGTGAGTCATTTTGAAGTGGACTAATTTTCTTTTATAAATATCCTAATTGGGGACTAATACTTACTAACAAGAATCTGATATCAGATAAGTCATAGTTACGGCCAACAATAGGCCATGGCAGCAAATACATAGCGATATACTTCTATTATCATCAGAAATCATGAATTTTTAATTCGAGTACTATAATATGTCAAAAATATATATTATACCAGTAAACATATGAGAGATTTCAAAGTACCAAATAATTGCTGGAGTTAAAAAACAAAGTGTGTGACTGAGGAATATGGATTTCACAAATGACATGCTAACGAGTTTGACATCAGTATCTAAAATTAATCCCTCATAGGACAGTTTGTGAGCATTTCAAAGAGAAGTACTTAGTGATTCTTGAAGTCTACAATGGATGTACAAACAAGTTATATCAGACTAAACAAGTGTGATATTGTGAGAGGTTTTCTAGACTTTCAGATCAAGAAAATGCTATAGAGTTTCAGTATATTTGGATTTGTCAAAGGATCTCATGAAGGTCTGTAAAGCTCTCAGATTCCTTCTCCTATTCATCCTTCAAGAGACACAAGCAAATTGCTTAAGCCCCTTTATAAAGTCTTCTCTAGTCCCAGCACAGAGGAGAGTGGCATCCATTTGGCATTTTCACTTAGTTGGTTTACATCTCTCTTCCCCACTAGACTGTAAATTGGAGGAAAGTACAGAGCACATCTGATTCATTGTTGATTCCTAATATTTATCCTCTGGCACTCAGAAGGTATCCAGTGTATGTTTGCTGAAAGACGAAATGAATGAATAATAGCTTTGGAAATAAGATGGGATGCCATGAGCTTGATAGCAATATTGTTAGGTTAGTTTATAACTGGTCTGACACCCCAAATCAAAGAATTCATGGATCCAGGACAACCAAGACTGAGGTCTTTCTTGGGCAATGCATTTTTTTTCCTTGTTTAATTTTTTTGGTCAATGCATTTTTGATGCTGTGGATGGCACCACAGATGGCACAGTCCTCTCATTTTTAGGACTTCCACATTACTAGAGGTCCTCAAACAGAGCCTGAGTGACCATTAGTTGAGATTAACAAAGGGCGAGTGCAATTGTTTCATTAGGTTTGTATCAAATGGTCTCAACTGTCCCTTCTGCAGAAGTTTTATGATTCTAGTTCAAATAATAATGTTTTAATAAACAACTTGGTTATATCCAAAAACCAGACTTAAAACCAATACACCAGGTAAAAGTGATATGGTGAATTATGTAATTATAACACCTTTTCTAACTTCCTCAGGACATAGAAATGCTTTAAAAAGAAATATGGGGAAGTCCAAGGTCTCCTAAGAAAAGACAAAATGACTGTGAGTCAATGCCATCTCTTCGCTTCAGTACAGCTCTCTGCGGTGGCATTCACTCCGCAAATATTTATTGGGTAGTTAATGTATGCAAGGCTTTGTGTTAGGTGATGTGTGCGGCATAGTAAGTCATGGAACACAGATAACCATTCCAATACCTCTCGCTACAGATACTTTGTTGATTTACTGTCAGAGCACTTCACACCCCATTAGGAAACAAACAAACAAAAACATCCAATTACTAAGTCATTAGCACTGCTTTATAAAATAGATTGGAATGCAGAACGTTCGATTGGAAGGGCCTTTAGAGACCCAGCACAACCCCTCTATTTCACAGATGGAAGAACAGACTCATGTAATAAAGAACGAGGTGCCCCTATATGTGCTGACATGGGAAGATAAGATATTTGTGAAGTGAAACCAGCAAGTTGGACACCAAGCACAGCAAAAACCCATTTTTACAAAGCAAAACTACAACCAACAAACCTTTTAATGTTAGTCATATATAAATAAGTGGAAGGATATGATTCTAGAATTGACGGGAGTCAATTATTGGGAAGGGGGGAAGGAAGAGTGGAATATGGGGTGGGGGACTAGTTTGGTGATTATGAGAAATGTTTAATTTTGGCTTTATAGATTTTTCTAATGTTTGCCTTTCATATAACTTTTTATTGCTTTTGTAATCAGAATATACATACACACACATACATGTATGTATATATATCTGTGTATGAATGTATTCATATATATATAACTCATATGTATGTATATGGAGATATAATTTTAAATAGAAAGATAAAAGCCTCGGAGACTTGCAGACTGTGGAGCCAGGCTTGCTTCTGGAATCTGCTCTGAATGCCACCCCACCACTTACGGTACCCATCACTCAGGGCTGTGGTGAGAATTTGAGAATTCAGTTGCTTGGGACAGTGGCTGGCACACCTACAGGTTCTCAATGGGTGGTAACAAAAGCAGCAATATCAAATGAAGATATTACTATTGTTTTATTATTATTGCTGCTATTGCATTCCTGAACATGAACCTGTGTCCCCTACTCTCAGCACTGTGTGCTTCCATCACACCAAACTATTTCCCTCTCTCACCGAAGAATTACTTAGTTAGGTATATGATATTAAAGAAAGAGATGAGAACTCTCTGCCTTCACGAGGGGAGCCAAATTGATGACTGATCATCAGATATGATCACTTTTTCTAAGGAGTCACATTATTCATTGCTATCTGTTAATTTTTTTAGTAGTAAATGTCATATGATATTATAGCAACTGGCCAAGAATATAATTTGTGGAAATCAACAAATTCACCCTTGCTGACCAATTGTGGAAAAATTTTAAAAGCTCCAAACCAAAGAGCAGGGAGTCAGAATGTGCATATTGTTTTTCTAGACATTTCTTGAACTGGGTCACAGGCAGCAGGCTCTTGGGGCTCCTGGCTGGGGAGAGGTGCTCGGCTCTTCCTCTCTGACTAATACCATGGTTAAACAAGGATTTGGGTTTTCAAGGCCATTGATGCAGGGCTCCTCACATACACTGAACCCAATGGCAAGAATTGTACAAAGGGGCAGGCTACAGACTTCTGAAAAGATTTCCATTTCAGATACTCACAGTACGATTTCCAGATTGGAGGCTGGTATTCTTCAGCATCTAGAATAAAAAGAAAGAAATCAATCAGTCAGCCTGAACGTCAAACTGTCAACATGTGTCTTCTCTGGAGGAACAACAGTCTGTCAGCAGCACATGCGTTCAAGTCCCAGGAGGGAATCTGTACTCATTTGTGGGACAGTTCCAGGCAGGAGGAAGGGAGAGGGCATTGCAACACTTGGGGACTTAACACCAATTTCTGCAGATCCCTTACCATGACAGAATCAATTGCTTAACTATTTTCATAGAGCCCAGTTAGTCAAAAAAAGATTTTTAAAGTAATTAACTTGATTGTGTCCTCCAGTAATCCTTTCAAACAGTATTTACTTAACTTGGCATAATGAACATATAATTTATCTTAGAGTTTCCAATCAGAACCTTAGTCCATTTTTTTAAGACTTGAGGACCAGGGGAGCAGATGTAGCTCAAGTGGTTGAGTGCTTGATCCCATATATAAGGTCCTGGGTTTAATCCCCGGTACCTCATCGGGGCAAAAAAAAAGAAGACTTAAGGACAAGATGCAAAGTGGCAAGTATGTAGTATTAAATCTGGGAAGTCATGAGGCTCAGCCAACTGAACTAAAATAATAGGTCTGACAGTAGAGACACTGACGATTCAGTTGGGATCACATTATCTCCTTGAACTTACTCTGTGTGACTTAGAAAACTTCCAGAAAACCTCTCAGCAATCAGAAGTGTCAGAATGAAAGCACTACAACAAAATGTAGATGATGAAATTTTTATTCATCAATCTGGAAAACAGATACTGGAAGGAAATCTGCTTGTTCGGTCGACTCAACAATCTCAAGGCTGACAGCTGAATTGATAATTCTGACGGTGTCACTATAGTCCCTCCTGAGCTCCTAGACATAGGGCTTGGTAAAACATACTCTAGTTTAAACAGCCAACATTAAGAATCCTTCTCCCCAAATCACGGAACGTCGAGCTGGAGGGAAACTCAGAGCTCCCTAGTTCAGCACCGTTAGATAGGAAGCCTGGCATTTATTGTTGGGCACGCCCCATGGCATCACATACTCTGTCCTTATGCTGACCTGGTCCTCGTACTTCTGTCACATTTGACTTTCATGCAAAGGAATAGAATTGTTCTAATCCCATGTATTAAAATGGGTTAGTTAACATAGGAGAAAAATTTCCCCTGAGAAACAAATATGCTTTTTATAAAGGAAAACTAACTCAAGAGTAGCAAACTTCCCCAAATCCTATTCAATTAAATTTGTGTAGCTTAAATTAAATTCTTTCGCAATTAGTGTCTTGCTCTCTGGGGCCCACCCTATCACAGTGTCAGTTAATTGCCTCCAAAGGTAGTTTCATACGAATAAATCTGTGTAATAGGCCTAACTCTCCTTAGGAACCTACGGATGGATACAGTACAACAGTAATGTCTTATGCTGTTATTCAAACTTAGTTTGCTGAATACTAGTAGGCCATGAGCTCTTACTATTTTTGTCAGAGTAAGAGAACTACATCTTATCACAGTGAGCTTTTACCCCTAAACAAGCAATTCATTTTATCCTGTATGTGACATAAACCAATTTTAATGGGTTAACATGAATGCTGTTGATAAAGAGCATTCAAATAAAATAAAGCAAGGTGCTGAGTACACAATAAAATTCTAGAACCATCCACACAAAGTCACCTCACCATAAAGCCAGGCCCTGGGTGTTAAAATGTCGATGGTGGGAGAGGATGGGGCTCAAGTGGCTGAGTTCCCGCTTCCCACATGGGAGGTCCCGGGTTTGGTTCCCGGTGCCTCCTGAAAAAGCAAAGACAAGCAACAAGCAAAGCAAACAAACAAACAAACAAAAAAACCAACTCAGGAAAGCTGATGTGGCTAAGTGTTTGAGCGCCAGCTTCCTACATACAAGGTCTCAGGTTCAATCCCCAGTCCCTGGTACCTAAAAAAAAAAATATATCGATGACATCTTTAAATATATTTTGTCAAAGACAAAGATTTTTTTTTAAAAAATAGGCAGACTGAATATAAGCACAAATCACTGAAACACCATCTACCCCAATGTGTAGTGTCTTGTTATTTTGCATGAAATTTATTCTATGAGGAAAGCACAGCCCCCAAACTAAGGAGTGTCAAGAATGTTCAGCCAACAGTGCAACTTGCTACATATTCAGGTAAGGTCCCAAGAGAGATGAGATGGCCCTCTTTCATGCAGGTCATTAAACATGCTAAACTTGGATCTCCTAAGATTTTGCCATCTAAGATCAGAAGTTTAGATTAGGTGACCTCTCATTGTCCACTTGTTGTTCTGTGAAAAACCTAGAGTTTTGCTTCACCTGAAACACTGCCCCCTAAGTTCTTACCTTTTCTTTAAGCTGCCCTGCATGCTACATAAAATCTATCCCTTTTCAATTGTTCCTTGTTGGCACCGTAACAGAGAGATGATAAAAGTCACCAAAGGCAACTGGAGATAACACCTGCAATGCCTTCCCTCTGTGTTTGGAATAAAACACCAAGATCCTGCCTCATCTGGTCCCTGCTCACCTGTTGGACTCCATTGCAGACATTTTCTTCTTTTCACTTCTCCAGCCACGCTGGCCTTTTCTCTGCTCCTAGAACGAGCCAAGCTCTTTCAAGTCCACTGGCCTTTGCCCTTGTGGACCCTCCAAGTGACATGCTCTCCTCTGGCTCTCTGCATGGCCGACTTGCTCCATCATGTAAGGCAATTGCAAATGTCACCTCCCGGGGCCTTCCCTGACAACTGTGTGTAAAGTGCCCCTGTCACTCTCCTAACACACTGCTTATTTTTCTTCATAGCGCTTATTACCATCTGAAATGACTTATCGATTTGATGGCTTGGTATTATTGGTCTTTCCCCACTATTAAACAAACTCCATAAAAGCAGGAATTTTGTCTCATTCCTTCTGCATTGCCACCCTTACCAGGGTACCTGCCACATAACAGGTGTTCAAAAACTACGTGTTAAATGAACAAACTCTCAGGGTTCAAATCCTACCTCTGACAGTTACTGGCTGCTGCCCTTCTTTTTAAGAGCCTCACAATACTTCTCGTTGTAAAACAGAAATAATAAAAGTACCGATTCATAATCTAGCTCTTTGGTTATGCTGGGCACCTGGCAAAGGATAATTTCTCAATAACCGCTCAGTGTTGCTATGTTGTTAGAGCACCTGTGCTGGCTCTTCCTGAACTGGGCTCATGCTCTCCTCTCCCCTGACCACTGCCAATGACATCTCTGTTCCTGCCCCCAATTTCTGGGCCTATAATTAAGTTCTAGTGCTGTTGTCACTGGAGGTTTTTCTTTCCCATAAAAGAATTCACAAAGTAAGAGACCATGTGTCATGCTTCAGTGGAAAAGCTATAATTACCTTGGCCTTAGAGACACTGATCACAACCCACTAAAGCCCCCTGTTAGGAGGCCTGGGTCAAGCAACAAGGCATAAAATATTTTTCACAGGTTGAAACAAATCTTTCGTTGTCTCCAGCACCAACCCTTCAACACAGACACTAGTTGCCCCTATTTTAGATGATACTTTTCAAAGGTCTATTTCACTTTCCAGTAGCCTTAGAGGTTTTTTTTTTTTTGTTTTTTTTTTAACCTGGAATGGGTTTTCAAAGTCATTCAGTTCACCTTCCTTATTTGGCAAGCGAGGAAACTGAAGTGTAGGACAAGGAAGTCGCTTCTTCAAGGTCATAAAACAAGTTAGAGAAATAGGTCGGATTCAAGTGTGGAGGTTCATCTTCCAGACCTCTGATATATCATTCATCTATATAGTAATTTACATACATTAAAATTAAGAAAACAACATTATTATACAATGACTTGTTACTTCAGTTTCTGGGAGCCTTGAAAGAAAAAAGTAATAGAGAATTAAAAAAAGAAAATTGATTGTTTGAAAAACTGACACTAAGTCAAAGGTGGGACAGTATTACATGTATATCCATACCTCCACTGAATAATTCAAGTTAAGCCCAATAAGAAGGGAGTGTTTAGTAAATATCATATCCTATTATAGCCATGGAAATGATGATCAGGTTCAAAACCTTGCTCTGCCATTTACCAGCTGGGCAACCTTAGGCAAGTTATTTAATCTCTCTATGTCTCTGTTTTTTATTTTTAAAATGGGGGTAAAATAATACATAACTTATAGCATTGTTTTGAGGATTGAATGGGTTAATATGTATAAAATGCTTCAACTTGGGCCTGGCATACAGTAAGCTTTATGTTTGCTGTTATTATCTATCTTTAATGATATGGAAAAAATGTTTGTGTTACATTATTAAGTATTACACAAATCAGGTTACAAAACAATTTATTAAATATGAACCTGTCTTTGAAAAAGATATTTATATACATTGAAATTACCTAGAAGGCTACAAACCCAAACCTTAAAAATTGCTATATCTGAAAGTGAAAATATATAGGTGATTTCTATTTTTGTTTTCCTTACTTGAGTTTATAATTTTCTCTAATTATTGCTTATATAAAAATTAAAATGAATGAGAAATAAATCAGTGGTAGTGCTAGGTGTTTTCTTTTTTCTTTTTTTAAACACACTGTAAATCACTGCCTTGAAAATAAGTGGATGTTAAAACACCTAACAAAAATAATTCTTAAATAACACATGCAGCTTGTACAGTTGTGGAACAGAATTAGTTCAAGAAGACATAAAGGTGAAGACAAAAGCAGAGAGACATGTGTTACTGTAGCAAAAGGCCATGGCCAATCCCCTTGGCCTTTTCAAAATGCTGTGAAATAAACATCAACGAGCAACTCTAAGCAGGCAGGAAAACAGGTATCTCCTCTCATTAAAGAGGAGATAAAGGGGGCAAAAGAGATAGGGATGCATAGGAAATGATGAAATCTTACAAAAATAGGTAATAAAGCCCTCAAATGAAATAATCCATAAAGAATCTGAACATATGAAAAAAAAAATCGAGCGGGAGAGAGAGAGAGAGAGAAGTGCGGGAGGGAGGAAAGAAGTGAAAACCTGATCAAAGGGGCCCAGAGGTGTTGGTTAACACTTGAGAGCAACCTTGAGAAATCTTTATGTGCTAAAGTAACTAAACCCTGAGAAGATAGCTCTGTAGTCTCATCTTCCGCGGAAGACGAAGAATTCTGAAATTAACCTATGGTGTCAGCAACGGGGAAAGCTCTTCTGTGTCTGAAACAAGAGGGCAATGGGGAAGCAGGGAGTGGTTGTCATAAAAAGTCCTCTTTTAGATCAAGACCGTGATGAAAATAATTTAATGTCTCTATTGTTTTTACTAAACTTTAATGTAATACATGCTTATTGTTTAAAAAACATCAAAAGTCCAACAATTCAAAAGTGTATACTTTAGAAGGTTCCCCACCTCAGAACAAAAAGCACCATTAATAGATTTCTGAGTCCTTCCAGAAATTTCCCTGTAAGTAGTTAGCATAAAGATTTACAAAGATGTTTTCATATCATATATAATGTTCTGCAATTGGCTTTTGAAATTAATATTTCTTAAGGATCTTTCCACATCAGTACACATAGGTATCTTTTTTTTTAATTGTTCCTTAGCTGTTCTATTGAATGAATCTCCCAAAACCTTTTTTAGTTCGTTTTGTAATAATTTTCAGCTGATGGACATTTAGGTTATTTTCATTTTCTTGCTTCTATAAACAATGCTGCAATGATATGTTGTGTGTATAGGATAGATTCTGGAAAGTTGAACTGCTAGGTGAAGTACCTCTGTATTTTTTAATAATATTGTTGAAATGGTCTTCAAAAGAGTGGTGTCGAGTGGAACTTTGAACTGTGTACAAGAATACCTGTTTCCCCACACTCTCATCAATACTATTATCAATACACATTTCACTTTTTGATGGCTTTCAGATTCAATTAGAAAATACATTGAGTAGATGAAGTACACAACTGCAGGGTTGCAAATGGAGGCAAAGAATGCTCTTGGGAGTGAAGCTGTAGAAACACATGGTACAGTGAAAACACGCTAATCCTCCTTGTGTTGGAGGCTGCAGCTGGAATATTCTATTCCTCTGGGCATTTTTAGCTCCAGAAATATGTTGATTCATTGGAATCACCTGAGGAGCAAGTGTAAAGGAATTTTGAGACTGATTAATGAAGAAAAATTAAAGAATGCCATCTGCTCTACTTGGGTAAGTGATAACTAAAGAGGAAATACCATGTAAACATCCAGGAGCACTAGATTCCTTTGCTTCGCTCAATGGAGTATAACTACACTAACAGAAGAATACATGCAGGTGCTTTGGAAAATGAGAGGCATGACAGAGTCACCAACGAGAGAATGATCTACCAGGGAAGCTGAAGATGAGCTGATTTTTAGAATATTTCAAGTAAAGCTGCATGTATTGTATCAGGGATTTCATCTGGAAAATCGAGGGTGGAAAGAGTGGGTCCCTCCTCTGCTACCCCCTCTCCCTCTAGAAGAGTCCCCTCTGCTGCCACTTTTGATTGATGGATGCACACATTTGCAAATGGGCTGCAGTGGGCTTTATCCAGGGGAGCTGGATGAAAACAGATTTCTTAATCAGGCCTGGGAGAGCCTGGTGATGAAATGACAGTTGAGAATTTGTTGGGTGATTAGCTTGATGGCCCAGAATGGGTTGGGATCCAAATGAGAGCAAACAACAACAGCATGAGCAGTATGTTATGTTTGTGCACATGCTGCAATGTGTCCTCGACATGCCCGAGCATTGGCCCTCAGAAGTACGTAAGGGGCCAGAGCGTGCCGCCCGCAGCTAGTGTCTTGTCAGGCCATCGCAGCCAAATGGGGTAGACCTGAGCCATGACATTACCTGGGGATCCTCTAACTGCCGCAAAATATTGAGACGTGAAGGCTGTTAGAGTGGTTAATAGAATACAGAAATGCGTTCTGATGGTTATTTCTCAGCTGTACGGGTTCCCTGCATTCCCCCGAGGAATTAGACATCCATGTATTCTTTTTGGAAACCACTGCTTAAGTTAAGGCATGATGGCCTGATGGGCAGTCACCTCTTCCCTCCTCCAGACTGGGGATCTCATGTCAGGAATTTGTGTAATTTATTTAGTCCTACTTTCAGAGAATAGTAATCAGACAAGTTCCGGAGACTATTGCTGGCCCTCAGGCTGGGCCCAAAGGAAGAGGCTAAGCTGGGATCTTCAGACAGCAGTGCAGTCATCAAAGGCCTTAGGGAGGAGTCTGTGGTCACTAGAGGGCACTGGGGTCACACAGGCGTCTGTCCTGGCTCCCCTCCTCCCACACACAGAGGCTTGATGAGCTCCTTCCATTCAACAGTATTTACAGAATAACTACAATGCAACAGTGAGCAAGGCAGGCAGGCTCTCGAAGCTCTGCGTGATCTGGCTCCTGCCTGGCTCTCCCTGCTCATCTCATTTGTCTCTTCTCTTGCCCACTATTCCGCAACCACTCTGCCCTCTTTCCGGTGTTTGAGTACATCAAGATTGCTCCAGGCTTAAAGATTCTGTCCTGGCTTTTCCCTCCTTTCTCCATGTGGCCAGCCTCCCAATTGCAACTCAAATGTTCTGGCTACTCAGAGAGGCATTACTGGACCATACAACCTAAAGTGGTCTCCCAGCTGTTCTCTTTAATTCTTCATAGAGCCCAATCACTACCTGAAGTGTTTTACCATGTGCTTATATATGTATTTCTTTTCTGTCTCCCCACACAAGAAGAACAATCACATATCTTGTTCTCTGATGTCTGGGTCACTCTTAACCCATTGGGTACATTTTGTGAATGAGAAAAGAGTGCCCCTTTCAGGCAGATGCACAGCTTGGCAGGTGGACAGCAGCCTGGAATGAAGAAGATGTTTGCTTTGGGAGACATGTCCAGGCCGGAGATCATGGTCTGGACAGAAGAGCCCAGGTTGGGTTTTGGGTCCTACTTATCCCTCAGCTGGGTGCCCAATGCACAAATGAAATGGCCCTGACTGCTGCATTCCAGAACACAGTAAAGGGCTAAAGAGTGAACGATAGACATTGCTCCCAGACTCCAAACTTGCATTCTGTTGAGGGATACAAACGAATAAAGAGGAAATCATAACAAAGCAAGAGGATATGTAGGAGGAGTTCCAATGGCAGAACTTCCCAACCTTTGGAAGGCTGGGTGGGACCTGGGCCAGTTAGACCCTCCCCATGCCTTGGTGTCACCTCTGGCCTTGAATAGAATGTCCAGGAATCTGTTAAGAACAATCCTAGCAGAGTGGGGTCTAAGAGTAAGGCCGAAGGTCCCCAAAGAGTGCAAAAGAGAAGCACGAGCAATTTCTGGTGCTATAGCACACTGAGCCTGGTCAAAGAGGTACTCCATCACCCAGACAGCTACTACAGCGCCAATGACAGGGGATGTCATGACCCGCTATGGACTAATGGGCTTATGGAGCCTGGTACCCAGCCTAAGGTGTGGCCTGTCAGGACCAGAGGCAAGACAGGATGTGGCATGATGTGGTTTGGCCTGCTGGCTGAAAAAGAGAGACTGGGGGTGAGGGGTTAGGTGAGTGGAGATGAGGTTCCAGGCTAGGGATTAAATTAGAGAAATAAGTAGAGGCCAGACAAATCTTAGTATGATTTTCAAATCATACTAAGGGGTTTGCCTATGTTCTAATGGGAATGGGAAATGTAAGCAGGGAGGACACAAGACCCAATTCATATTTTAGAATAATCACTCCAGTTACAGCATATAAAAATGGTTTGGAGAAGAAGATATGAGGGAGGGAAGAGCAGAGGCTGTGAGGCCAATCTGGGTGGCAGGCAGTAACCTAGGCAGGTGGCACTAAGATTACTCACTAAGATGAACTCAAATGGTGGCAGTGAATAGGGAGAAAATGGGGTGGATTTGAAAAACATTGAGAGTATAGAATCAACAGGACATGGCAATGAATTGGATATGAGCAGCAAATTAGAGGAAGTAAAATGCCTTCTGGTGTGGGCAGAAGAAGAGGAATGGGTTGGGTTTAAGCAACTGGATGGATAATGATGCCATCCACAGAAACAGGGCAGACCAGGTGAGAATCAGGCTTGGCAGATGATGATGCTCACAGGTTTCCCTGTGGGAAGGAGACCCTGTGGGGCAGCCAAGTGAACATATGTGAGAGGCAGTTGGACAAGTGATTTGGAGTTCAGAAGAGAGAACTGGGCTGGAGATCCAGAAAAACCTTAGCACACAGATGTGACCATAGCCAGTAAGTAGATGACATGACCTAGGATAGTATTCAGCATAAGGAAAGAAGGCCTCTGGCATCTCCGACGAGCACCAACATTTAAAGGATGAGAAGACAAGGTGAACAAGCAGAGATCAGAGAAAGAAGAGAGAAACCATAAGATGGGGAAGACATGAAGGGCAAGGCAATAGAAATTCAGAAAGGAGGAAGTGATCAGCAGTATCACCAGCTGCTCAAGTGAGGTGAGTGTGAGGAAGACCCATTGCTTCAGCAACAAGGGTTTTTGATGACCTTGTAGTGGGAATGGTTGGAAGCCACCGTCAAGTGAGATGAAGGGTGGATGGACATTAAGAAAAGAGAAATTTTTTTTCCAGTGCAAAATCTGCATTTTATTAAAGACATCTGGGAAGATCCATTAAAAAATACACTGTGCTCAGTAAAAATTAACCATTTCCTGCTGATAATTAAGGTTACCATGAGTATATATTTGTATAATATTTACAGCAACAATAGAAATTTTACAGAAGTTTAGAATAGAATACATGCCAGAAAAAACTTGATAAGATGTACCAAGACATGATACAAAGAGTTATATAAACACTCTACAAATGGTTCATAATTAGTTTGAGAGGAATTTAAACCATCAAC
>JAQZBX010002708.1:29220-69971 GCA_029593785.1 Cabassous unicinctus
AATTTGTATAATGGAGTGTAAAAATTTCTTTCAGGTGGTATAGCAGTGACATGGAGGTGAAGAGTGGCATTAAAGGACAAGGGGTTTAGGGAGATAAAATAACCAAATATTTGGTTATCGTCATCATTGCCTCTTGCCAAACCAAAGACCCACGTCCCTGGTCTCCCCGTTTTTCACAGCCATCTCCCCACTTGCTCGTGCTAGGCTTCTACAAACTGTGTGAGTGCTAAAGGAGGAAAATATCCAGGAAAAAAGCAGCTCCATTATGCTGGGAGGAATCCACAGTTTGTACAATAGCATTATGTCTAAAAAAGCAATGCATTTACTTCAGTTAAACTATGACACAGAGACACAAAGTGAGCACATACTGTTGGGAAAATGACTCTGATAGCCTTGATCAACTCAGGGTTGCCAAACTTCAGTTGGTGAAAAAAAAAAAAAAATGCAATATCTGCAAAGCATAATAAAGGGAAGCACAATAAAATTAGGTATGTCTGTATATTTATAGTTTTATATTTATAACAATATATAGTTTAATGTGTAATTGCTCAGGCACAACTACATTGGAAAGTATGATGAGGTAGAGAGATGCTTAGATTTATTTGGAGAATCACTGTGAACATAGTCACAAATACAGACTGATACAGCTGTAGTGTATTGGTGACTCTAATTAGAAATTGTGAACAACTCATAAAGTTCTGAACACAACAAAGTATAATCCACATTCTATAGGAAATTTGATGTTTATTGAAACCACGTTACTGATACATGAAACAGATAGGGTCTTGGTTCACACAAGTTAAACATGTCAAGGGACCTTCAAAATTATGCAGGATTTATGACAGTTCTTAATTACTCATTTGTATCCCCCACACATGATGAAAACCTAAACTTCCCCCAATAAATTTCTAAAATGCATACTTGTGAGAGGTACTGTCCCCACTGAGAAACACTGCTGTCACCTGTCATTTAGGACAGTGCTTCTCAAGGTGTCATGCAGGTACCATCTGCCTGAAATATTTGTTTAGAAGTCAAATTTCTTTTTGAGCCATAGACCTACAGAATCTAACTCTCTGCAGGAAAGAGCCCTTAAGTTCCCCAGGTAATTTTGATGCTTACTAAAATTCTGGAACCACTGAAGCAGTAAGACAAAAGTAATGAAGGCTATAAGAAGAGCCTTCTTATAGATAAAGAAACACAGAATAAACAGCTGTAACTTTGCTCAATCCTCCACCATTTAAAGTGAACAGCCCAGAATACTTCTCCAAATTCAACTGAAGATGTCCAGTGTCTGCAGCCTTAGTTCCATTCTGCATTCTAGAACCACTTGGAGTGCCATTCCAGAGAAACTTAACAAGGTATGGAGGTAAATTTTTACTCCAATTGTGGTTAGTCCCACTCTCTGAGGTTCTAACCTCTGGGTATTTGCCCTGTATTTCAAAGCCAAATCATCCCTTCCCATCAGTTAATCAATGTCCAAGTCCCTGCCCTGCCCTTTCACACCAGAGCTCTTGGTTTATTCTTCTGCCTTTTCCTCCCTTTCTAAGGGAGAAAAATCTTGCTTAAGAATGTGGTCCACGCTTGAACCCCAGACCCACCATCTGATCTAAGTTTCTTCTCTTCCATTCCTCCACCTCTCATCCCACTCCCACCTCTAATCCACCAACATCCCACCCAAGACTACTTAACCTCTGCAAACTGCCTTTTCCATGGCTTCTGTCCCAAATAATTGCCAAGATCTCACCCACTGCCTTTTACTGAACTTCCTTAAGCCAAATCCATGCCTGGGCACTAACTTTTACCAAATTCCCAAAAACCATACCCCTTCATATCCCTTCTCCTTCCATCTATCCCAATGGACTGGTTGTGTTTTCTGGATTTTATATCCTTCTGACTTTGCAAGTTCCACTAGCGTTTGAATTTTGAACCCCACATTATATGTTGTCTTTCAAAGAGTTGACACAAAAGTCATCTCTAATCAGGAAAACAGAAATTAGTCCAGGTATTTCAAACAGAAAGAATTTAATAAAGGGAAATGGTTAACATATAATGAAAAACTAAGAAAACCAAACAGGAGACAGTGAGGCAACCCAGAAATTAATAACAGGAAGTTGCTGCATGCAGAAGTCTGAGCCACCTAGTGTCTATACCCTCAGCAGGGGCTTCCTAGCACAAAGGTGGGGTGGGGAGAGGCTGTACAATGGGAGTTCAAAACCCATGAGGGGATGTAGCCACTGCCAAAGATGCCTCCATGGCAGAGAGACGGGGAGAAATATCCTAGTTTTTCCCTTCTTCCTGACTTCTAGCCATAAGCCAGGTAAATGGAAGCCTGGGAAACCTCAGCTGCCAGGGATCAAGCTTTCTGTAATACCTAGCAGAGCAGAGAAGGGTGAAAAATAAAACAGAGGAAACAGCAAGTGACCAGTACAGGCTACTAATCATATTACTACAATAAACTTTGAATTAGACTCCCTGCCTCCAACCTTGCCTCTCAGTTAAAGCCACCCTATTCACAGCAGCCAAAGTGACTTTTCTAAAACACACACCTGATGGAGTTACTCCTCTAGGTAAATCCTTCATTGGAGCCCATTGCCCACAGGACAAAATCCAAATTTTATCATGGCCCACAGGGAGTCCTACCTCCCTTTCCAGCTTCATTTCCTGTCACTCTCCTCCCCTAGATTTCATGCCTCAGCCATACTAAGAACACTCAATCTTCTCTTCATCTTAGGGATTCTGCACAGACTTTTCTTGCAAAGTTCTTTCATCTTTGTCTGGGAATGTCTTGGAAAATCCCTTCAAATTCACTTCCTCTGAGACTCTTGCCTGGGTCCTCTGTCCCCAAATGCCACCCCCACCCATGGTCTAGTTGGTTGACCTGCCTGTTTGTACTCACAGAGACCCTACTTCCTCTAACAAATCACTTATCTCCTATATTGTAATTGCCCATTTATTTATCAGTCTGACTGACTTAAAGATTGGCATTAAACTTCTTAAAGACTAGAATTTGTTTTCTTCACTTTTGTATCTCAAAACCTAGCACTGTATCAATACTTGAACATGACAGTTACTCAATAAATGTTTACTGAAAAATGAATGCAAGAATGAAAGAATGATGAGCTGGCCATTGTGTGGGGTCAACCCCTATACCATTCCTCACTCTCTTACCTGCAACCTAACACACAGCCTTTATTCCTAATTGTCTTCCCTGCCCCTGCAGCATTTGTAAAATTCTAGCAATGCCCTTCCCATCCCAGAGACCTTCCGCTCCTGATAATTTATGTTCTGTGACTCTGTTTATATCGGTTTCACCTAAATTTGACCAATCTTCTTCCACCACATATCAAATCCTCTGAGCCAGGTGCAGTAGCTTCTTTTCACAATGTCCTTGCAGGTCACAGAACAGATGAAAATCCCTTTGCACACTTCAGGGAGCAGCACCAAATCTTCAAGTCCTTTGCAATGCCATTATGAGCCCAGAAAATTCATGTCAATTCTGTGGCCTTAGTCCTTACTTCCCCCTGGGAGTGAGAGCCCAAAGAGAACAGCTGGTTATTTCCTGGACCTGTAATCTTTCACATTGCTTCTGCTAAATCTCCCAAGGCCCCAAAACTTTACCCATAAAAGATAAAAGCTATGTTAACCTTAAGTCTTACTAACCCCTCTCTTGTCAGTCACAGGTACTTAACTCCTGGAAGAGTCCATTTTAAATTGGAAACATAGTTATGAGTAGGAGGCTGACTTTGGGGCTCCTCATTGGATACTAGCCTTCAGATTTACTAAAAGCTTGTTAGAGGAAGGTTTATCCCAAGCTCAGGAAAGTCTAAGGAAGTGCTTTCAGTCAAGGACTAGCCATAGCATCTGAGCTATGTCCGTAAAAGATTTCATACTGAACCCAGAACTTTTCAAGCAACTTGTGACTGTCCAAGAGCAGTGTATACCATCCCTTAGCTGGCTTCCACCATGGTCCATCAGTAGGGTTGCCAAATTTAGCAAATAAATTACAGGATACCCAGTTAAAGTTGAATTTCAGATAAACAGCAAAAATTTTTAGTATATCTCATGAACTATTTGGTGAACACTTATACTAAAAACATACTTGTTGTTTATCTGAAACTCAAATTTAACTGAACATCTTGTATATTATCTGTCAACTCTACCTATGAGAAATGATAGAGGCTCATCAGGATATATATATGGACCCAAGAGATGCCCCAGATATTCTGAAACCTAATATCCAGAATCATCGACTTTTATTTATATACCCTGAACTAGCAAGCTGGAACTTTCCATTCTAATTAATAGGCTACAATGAATTATATCCTCAATTTTAAAGCTCTTTTATTTGTCATTATCACTACATTCTTTGTTTTGAAGAGATGTTTGTTTTTTCTAATCTTAATGGCTCATCAAAAATTATTTTCAAGTTCATTAAACAAAAGAAAATCAGCATGAATCTTAAAAATGAAGGGAAACTCCTGGTGTTTAGCACAGAAGTACTAGGAAGATTAAATAAAACAAACTGAGTAAGCAAATCTCTCCAAGGATATCTTCATAGCTTCATGTCCTCCCACACTCTGAAAATATTATTGCATCAAGAACTGCTAACCAAATTTAGGCTTCCTTATGATTATATCAAAATTGAGAATGTTTCTGTACCAAGAAATGAGCTGAGGGGACCCAGGGATCATCATGGCTTAGTGAAGCTCTTCCAAAGGCATGAGAGATAAAGAAACAAAGGCATGAGACAGACACAGGCTAGCTTTACCGTGAGTTCCCGCCTTGGCCCCTATGCTCCCAGGGCTTGTCAACTTTAAGTACTTTCCCACATATCTTTATTTTTCTGTGACTATCTTGACTACATATTATGCTTTACATTACATAAATTGCATGCAAGAGGGTTGTTTTAAGAAGATGGGGAACCTTCAATCTTCAGCTTAACTTTATCCAACTGCACAAGGTTCTTAAAGTTAAAGTTTCAGTTTAGGTACTCTCCTCCATATAACAACCCCATGCTTGTCTTTGAAATGTAAAAATGTGACATGATTTTTAAAATTTTCAGTGGCAAGAAAAAATTACATCTCCCAGATGAAGGCACCAGAGCAAAGTGAATAAAGGCATGGATTTTGAATTGCTCCATTTTCTAGGGTAAGTCACTTGGCCTTTGAGTATTTAACTGTGCTTAACTGTACTTATCTGTCACATGGGTTAATAATAGCACCTGTTTCCTGGATGATTTTGAAAATTACATATGATAATTATATATGAAGCAGTTGGTAGAATACCTGGCACACATAAGCACTCAGCTGATATTAACTAGTAGCTATTAGAGGTATTTCTTTAGGCAAAGGATAATTTTATCAGTGGTGACTCAATGGGAAAGAGTAAATCAAAGAATCACAGTATTTTCAAGGTAACCTAGTTCATGCCCTATGTGAAAAATGACAATTGTGTGTGTGTGCATGTGTGTACCTAGAAAATATGTCTGAAAGTTTACATATCAAATAATCATGTTAACTTTGAGGATGGGAATAAAGAAAGGAGAAGTAAAGAAAAATGGATGTTCATTCCATTTGAGTAAATTAAGTTTTTACAGTATGCTCCTTGGGTAATTTTTTAAAATACGACAGGTTAAAAGTTTTGAAGTTTTCCTGATATGTCTGTGCTGTTACTTTTTAATCACTGGTATTTCTTTCTATCCTTGGACCTACCTCCATTCAGTCAGCAGAACATTCTTCAGAAAAGAGATGATAGAATAGAAAAGAAGCAAGAGAAAAAGAGTTTGGAGCAAAGGATATGGCAAAAGAAAATGAGGCAAAATCATTCAAGAAACATCCAAGATTTGTCTTTTCCTGCTCTCTCTGAAACCTTGTGATGAAGAGAATTCCCTGGGCTGGGAGGGGGCATGGGGTTGGAGGGAGGCTGGAGGTGGCTGGACAAGGGACCGGACCCCAAGGGACACACACACAAATGGGAGCAAGCATTCTGAGACCACCCTGCTTGCCTCCATGCAAGCAGGCTTCTCCAGCAGCCACCACCTCACCCATGACTGTCCAGCAAGAGTGGTACACAGGGGTGGCCAGACAACTTAGTCAATGTCTGTGGCACCCAGATACTCATAAACCCTCGAGCTATGGCACGTCCCGATACCTAGAGGGGTGGAATGGTGTGGAGGGAAGCCCCTGCAGTGCATTTGGTAGAAACAAACACAGCCAGCTCAAAATACTCCCCAAGGCCAGAGGTTTTCTGCACTTAAAACAGTATGGATAGATGTGCTATATCTGGGCCAGGTGCACCTGGTTAATCTTGGAATTTCTGAATAGCCAATATGACTACAGTGTACAGTAACCTCAGGCATGAACAAATTCCTCATCCACCCTCTCACATGATCTAGGCTGGTGTGGTCTGGTTCCAGCTGAACTCAAGGTTGCAGAACAAGAATAAAATTCCCAGATGGCTCCAGGGATTATGCCCATATTCCCTTAGACCAGACAGGAGCTCATCCTATGCAATTGTAATGGTATCTGCCTCAGACAGTCATTCTGCAGACGCAATGAAATGATCCATGCAAATGTTTAGAAGAGTGCCTGGCTCACAGTGAGTCCTCAGAAATTGTTGCTAATTTTATTATCATATTTCTGCTCATTATTAGAAAGGTTTAAAGATTAAATTCTCATGATGCTTAAGAACGGGTGAATGAGTTTTTCTAGGTTTAAGGAGCCATCAAAATATATTGCTAAAAGATAGGGGCTTTACAGGTTTGAGAGAAGCAGAGTGCCTCAGAGAGGGAAAGATCTGATCAGGAGACTAGAAAAATACCCAGAAACCGGAAGGAGAGAGAGGTCTGGTGCTCCGGAGCAGCAGGGTGCTCAGGTCAGATTCTTGGTAGAACCGTGTTGAGTCCAGAAGACCCCAGAGAAGAATGTCAACTGTGCAACCACACACACACACACACACACACTTTGGCACTGATTAAAAACAGGGAAACATCACAGCATGTGACAGATATTCTTCAAAGTTTGTGAAATGGAGTCATTCCTTAATTTTAGTTTAACTGTAATTTCCAACCAATTTTGTGGGTTTTTTCTTTTTTTCTATTTATGCAGATTTTAGGACACATTTATGCCTACCGTTTTTACCTAAAATCATCTTAACTGGATGTGAATGCAAAACTAAGCTTAGGCAGTTATCCAGGGATTCTAAATTGCTGAGAGGTATTCTTGGTGTGAGCTTTGTTCTTAGAAGGGTTTGGAACTAAACTTCCAGCCTCCAGGGGGTCTGCTTTTATGGGTTACCAAAGAGGAAAGCTTCCAGAATTACAACTACCGATGATGCTCTCTCATTTTGACAACCAAACACCTTACTAATTTGTAAGAAATAAATTCTAAATGTTTGTAAAGGAGTTAGAGACAGGATTGAATGTTTATTGAAATAAAAAAATAAAAAATAAATTAAAAAGCCAGGGAAAGAGAGAGACAAGAAAAAGGAAAGGACCTTGAAAGATGGAAAGGATTTGTCAAAGAAAAGATGTAAAGGATTTGTCAGACAAGATTCCTAATGGGTTAATCTGCAATTACAAAGTTAAGAAGAATTCTTGATGTGTAAAGACTATGGCATAAAGTGGATAAAATTTATCAGAAATTGTTGAGAATATGATGAGAAGCATGACCGTCAAATTGTAATTTACTGCAATGGCCTTTTAAAGGAGCACTGAGGCAGGGGACAGTAAATGCTTTTAAGACAACAGTAAAAGGTCAAAGTATTTTCACAAAAAGAGCAGTCTGTCAGTGTGTAGATTGTATCAGAGGTAGAGAAGCTGGCAGTAGGAGCAAGTACTGAAATAATGTAGGTAAATGACTCCTTGACTCGGTGAACCCAGCCCCGTAGACAGTTTTGGAAACACACAGGCATTCATTAAATACTTCGGGCATTGGAGCAGGATTTCATCCTTCAAGACTTAAGAAAACACCCTCCGCTCTCAAGTTTTGTCTTCCATTGCCCTCTTCCCTTACTTTGGTTTACTATCTTTCCCTCAAGCTATGGACTAATACCACATAGTAAGTGGGTCATTAGTGTTCCTGTCCCCTTAGCTACCATGGTTCACATCAGTGGAACACCAAAGTCAATAACCAAATGATGGAAAACAAGAGTTTGAAAAAGAAGAGATACTGATAAAGCAGCAGATTTCTGTGATAATATGGCCCAAGCCAAATGTGTGTGTGTGCTTGCCACCAACTTAATTACAAGCATATTTAGGAAAGAGATTCTCAAAAGGCAGGGCCTGGGTATCTGGTACCCTCAAAGTTGACTCGGATACCTCAATAACAGCTTCAGTGTCCAAGATTTCTCTCCTTCTGCCTGCTCACAGTTTTTGGAGTCTCCTCTCTTCCTTGCTTCTCTTGGGGAGGCTCAGGCTAGCCCAGACTCCCTCAGTCCCAGACAGAATGGCTAGTGTTTACCTCCTGCCTTCTCAGCAGATCCTTGAATCTCCCTCAGCATTTGGGGGAGTTTTCATTCCGTCTGTTTTCCAAAATGCTGGCTGGAGGTGACCCTTTGGCAGGTGGCTAAAGGCAAGCAGCAATCCTTCAAACAGCTTAGCGCTGCTTGACTCTTAGGAGAGGTCTACAGGACACAGTTTCTTCTAGAGAAGGAATGGAAACAATTGTCCAATGATACTTCAATAGAAAACAAATGGCAATACATTCATATGATGGAATACTATTTAACAGTTAAAAATAAAAGACCTCGAACTATATGAATTGGCTTAGATAAATCTTGAAAGCATAATATTGATTGAAAGAAAATAAGTTACAAAATGTTAGATTATTATAACTATGTTTATATTTAAAAACAAATCAATTTTATATATATTGCTTATGGAAACATATTTGCAAGAAAAATATGAAAATATACATGATTTGGTTATCTCTGGAGAGGGGGTTTTTTAAAAGTATGCAAAAGATATTAAGTTTCTTAAAAGTATAAATTAAGAACATCATAATGAATTAAAGTTATCTATGGAATATTATTTACTGTTGATGTCATCATTTTACCTAGGAAACCCAAAAGAATCCACAGAGAAACTAGTAAGAACTAATGAGAGTTCAACAAGGCAGATAGATAAAAGATAAACAAAATTTTAAAATGAATCAAGTTCCTCTACAACAGCATAAGAAATTAGAAAATGTAGGAGAAATTAAATTTCTATTTTCAATAGTAATAAGAGGTATAAAGTATTTAGAGCTAAATATATGTAAAAGTAAATACAATTATCAAACTGAGCATGAATCAGTTAAATTCTGCACAACCAAAGCTAAAAATAAAAAAAATCCCACTCAATAAATGTTAACTACTATGGGGCTCTTACTCCAGGAGAAAGGACCTTCTTCTCAAGTGGCAGATAAGTGTGTGAAGCAAAGAGACACAGCATTTTTAAGGTCATCTAGTCCAAGCCTTTTGATAACAGAGAAAGAAGCTGAGGTCCAGAGAGGGTAACTTATTTGGGCAAGGTCCCGATGTCTTAACTCATAGACTAAACTTTTCACTAATTCATAAGATACAATCAAATCCAGTACCTTGGAAGGAGAAGGAAAACCAAAGAAATCTGTCATGTAGTTTCTCAAGCTTAAGTAGAAAAATAAGCACAATAAAATTCCAGGTATAGAGAGAAAATTGAAATGCAGAGTTTGAAATGTCAGTAATCCAGATAGAGGGAAACTGGAGACAATTTAGAATATTTTACTGGACAGTAATGATACCCATCATTTACCTAGAAGAAATAAACAACCTACAAGTGAAGTTACCAAGACTATTGCAGAGAAAAGGGGTATCTTTCTCAAAATGCCCATAAGTAGCTGAACAATTAACTATATTATGATTTGTCCATAGAAGTAAATAAATTGCACCAGCTAAAAAAATTAATGGAAAGAATCTATATTAAATATTCACATTAAATATCTATATTAAGATTCCATAGTAAATATTTATGTTAATGACATTGAAAGATCTCCAACCAAAAATGTTGATTTTAGAATAGTATGTGATACAATTTATGATTCAAATGACTTTTTAAAACTGTATATATTATGTAAAACATCTTTGCATGTAAATCATGGACCAAAGTTCTTGGCGGATAAATCACCGAACAGCTAATGTTCAGAATCTCTGTGGTAGGAAGAAGGCTTGGGAGTGGGTGACGCATTACGAAGGAGGGACTTTTATATTCTTTGTATACATTTATAAACTTTCATATCATTTAAAATTTTTATAATGGGATTATTCCTATATTGCTGCTAAAGTTTTATATGTAGCTAGATAATATTTTGAAGAATTAACTGAAATATTTTTTATGATTTCTCTTTGCCTCTGGATTTCTCCCCTCCAGTCATCTAGGCAATCAAAGTTCACTGAATTAAGAAGAGAGAAACACAGCTGAAATGAGGGAGATAAAAAAGGAAAGTTCTTGCTTTTGGAATGTCAAAAGCAGAAGCCGCAGTAGAAAGTAGAACAGGAAAGATTTCTGTGAGGAAACTATAGTTCCCATCTCGATTTTAAAAACACAAATTGAGAGGTAGAAATAATTCCAAACTTATCATAAATGTAAACTCACTTATTAAAAAGATTGTAACAGAAATAAAAAATAAAGTAAATAAAAAACAGATTGGATGTTTAATTAGAAGAGACAAAACATTGAAAAGTTGCATATTAATATCAACCAAATAGATTTAAAACAAGAAAACCATTAATAGGGATAAAGTGGGTATCTTAGTTTAATACCACACAAAGGCTGGGCTTAACCAATGGGAATTTATGTACTCACAGTTTTGGGCTAGAAGTCCAAAATTGAGGCATCAGCAAGGCAGTGCTTTTTCCCCAAGGCTGTGACATTCCTGTGCTGGCTTCCCCCATTGTGGGGTTCCTTAGCTTGTATCCCTCCTTCCCATAATGAAGCAACGTCCTTTCCTTTCTCTTCCGTGTTCATTCACTTCTGGCTTCTGTTGACTTCCGGCTTATGGCTCCTCCCTGTGGCTTTCTCTTACTCCGGCTTCCGGTTTCTTTCTCTTTATAAGGCCTCCAGTAATGTGAATTAAGACCCAACCTCGTTCAGTCAGGTCATACCTTAACTAAAAACAGTATCTTTACGAGATCCTATTTACAATGGGTTTACGCCCACAGGAATGTGGATTAAGATTAAGAGCATGTCTAAATCATGGTGCATAATTCAATCTACTACATTGGGAGAGGATTTAATAAAAGACATAGAACACAAAATGTACAAATCATTCATTTGTATGCAACTAGCAACATAGCTTTAAAACATATGAGCAAGCCCTGCACAATTATAAGGAGAAACTGACAAATTCATAATCATTGTGGGATATTTTTAAAGCCTTTACCAGAAGCTGGCAAATCAAGCAGACATAAAATAGGATAAAAAATTTTTCAACAAAATCAACAAATTTGATGTAATAGATATATAGAGAAACTTTAGTACAACAGAGAATACATATTCCCTTCAATACACATGAAACAAAGTCACAATGAAATTTTAACAAGTTTTTAAAGACCACATTATCTGATGCATTTCATTTAGAAATTGTTCATTAAAAGTAGAGGAAGAGTGTGAAAGACAAAGAAAGAGAGAGAGAGAAATTTTAAAATGCTTTTTTCAATGACTCATAACAAGAATATCATAGAAATTACAAAACACTTAGGATAATAACAATGAAAGTATAATATATCAAAACTTGTGGAATACCACTAAAATGGCATTTTAAAAATTTACATAACTTTAAGTGCATTTATATTAAAATATAAGTGATTAAAAATCAATAGTGCTAACATATGGATATGATAGTGGTTGAAAAGAAAGTCTAACGACATGTATATCACTAGAAGGAAAGCTAAAAAATGAACCATGGGACTGAATAACATAGCGAATCTTCTTGTGAAAAATGAATATGATTAATACTGCATTTATAAGAATGCTTTTCTCTGAAACAGAACAAATGTACATTAACATTACAAGAGGTTAATACTAGGGTAATATTTGGGCAAAAATAGAACGAAAACAAACTATGGAGAGTAGTGTATAGCAATATATTAAATAATTTTCCATCAATGGTTTAAAAAAAAAAAGGGATGCATGCTAAGTAAAAGAAAATAGACACAAAGTACTCTATATTGTTTGACTCCATCTATGCGAAATGTAAATACAAATAAAATCCAGAGATGGAGAGAATTTAGCAGTTATGTACGGCAGGGGAAGGATAGACAGATTGAGAGGTGACTACTAAGAAGTAGGGGTTTTTTGTGTTCATTTGTTTGTTTCTGGTTTTTGTTGTTTTCTTTTCTTTTTCTTTTCTTTTATTTATTTATTTTTTTTTGAAGTAATGAAAAGGCTCTAATATTGATTGAAGTGATGATTGCACAACTCTGTGATTATACCAAATGCCATTGATTGTACACTTTAGAACAGGGGTTCTTAACGTTTTTTGTTCCACAGAGCCCTTTGCCAGTCAGGTGAAAATCACGTACCCCTTCTCAGAATGTAGCAGCAGATAGTTTTATGATACTCAACTAGCATTGGGTCTAACAACTACCATAATTTCAAAGTATGGATGAGCATAAGTGATTTTTTGAGATATGCAACAACTGCAATGTGATATGAAGTGAATACTGCTATAATTTATTGCATACATTTATAAGTGAAGGAAATGCTAGATATCAGTTAGAGGTCAGAGAAAATAAAGATAATAAGTTGATTTTTTTTTTCAATTCAAGCTCACAGACCCCCTGAAATCTTTCCACAGACCTCCAAGGGGATCTTGGTTAAGAACCCCTGCTTTACATGAATTGTACAACTTATGAGTGTTTAAATAAAATTGATTTTAAAAATCAATGTTAATTTTCAATAGATCCTTTAAAAAAGAATTGAGTAAACCTAAATAAAGGAAAGAAATAATAAAGGTAAAATCAGAAAATAATGAAATAAAAAAGGAAATAATACAAAAGATCAACACAACTAATAGCATTTTTGTCAACTAGTAAAATAACAAATTTCTGACAAGACTAATCAGGTGAACTGGGAAAGAAATTGCACAAGTAATATTAGGAATAAAGATTGCAAGCATAATTTTAATAGAGGCATTTAAATAACAGAACATTATTTTTAAAACTATGAACTAGTTTATGCCAGTAAATTTGAATTTTTGAATAAATAATTTTCTATAAAAATTTGAAATTGTCTCAAGAAAAATTGGAAACCTTAAAAATTGAATCAGTAACTAACCCCAATATACCTAGCCCATATGGCTTTAAAGGAAAGATTTTACCAAAACCTCAAGGGTTAGATGAACTCCCATCTTATAGAAACTCAGAGAAGAGGAAAAATGCATTGAGTGGTAGGAAACTAATCTTGATTTTTTTTTTTTTTTAAGCGGACAAGGGTAATACAAGAAAAGAAAATAATAGGCTGGTTTTATTTTTGAATAGTTACAGAAATCCTAAATCCCTTAATAGGAAAGAAAATTTAACTATTTAAATAAAGCAATAATAGGAAAAGAAGTTTTATTGCAGGAAGACAAGGAAGATTTTGCATCAGAAAATCTATGTTATACAAAATTAACAGATAAAAGAATGAAATCATCTGAATAAATGCCTAAAACTCACTTAAAGAATTCAACATTCATCTTTTTAAAAACATTGATTTGCATTATTACCATTATTATTTAATATTGTACTGGAGGCCCTAGCCTGATCGGTAAGGGGGAAAAAATAAAAGAATATAGGATTAAAAAGGAAAAAATAATCTATCTCCTCTTATTTGTAGTTAATATGATTGAATGTAGGGAAAAAAATACTATAGACTATACTGTAGAATAACTCTTATACCTAAAGTTTAAGCAAGGTTAGATACAAGATCAAAATTTAAAATATGCATCAAACAAAACCAATTTCAAATTGCAAAAGAAAAAATTCTCCATCCCGCCAGTCTTGCTCATGTGTAAGTCTGGGAAATCCCACTTAACTGTACCTCCCAGATAGTCTGTGGCATGGGCTATGGCCATTCCTTATTTGTGGAAAACTCCCCATGTATTTTCATTTGTTGTTCTGGTTCATTTAAGTGGGTTGTAGGGACAGGGGGTTAGTCACATCCCTTCACTGGAACCCTACCCTTAAATTAAAAGATGAGTTTAAATATGGCTTCCAACTGCTCTGAGGTTACCTTACTCTAAGCAGGGATTCAGTGTTATTCAAAATGTGATTTGTCAGCAACGCCACAGAGGAGCTGATATGTCGGAGAAAACCATTCAGTCACAGGCCTTCATTCCTTACTTCATTGGAGACAACAGATGCATGCAAACCCACTTTGAGAATATCTGAGCACCTCAAGAACTGCTTTCTGCAACACTCAGACCCACCTCAGGGCCTCATTTTACACCCCTCCATGGTTTCCAGGGAAGTCTCCATCCCAGCAGGAGCAGCAGTGAGAACTCTCATTTTATAGCCAATGTCCTGCTAATGTATGTGGAATAAGCCCTAGGTGTTTGAGAGAGGTCAAAAAGCATTTCAAAGAAAGGGAAGGGAAGGATGTAGCCTACAGAAAAGAAGGGGAATGACATAATTCCTGATGGGCTCAACAGCAGGTGAAAAGAAAGGAAGGGGAAGCTACAGAGTGTAAAGTGGTTGTCAGAAAGTGGGTAGAATCCACCAGACGGTGATGCCAGTGTGGAGGGCAGCATAAGCCACATTCTGACTTCTTTGGAAAGACAGGTAAAGGTGGCACTAGGGGTCTTGAGGCAAGGGGTGTGGATAAGCAGATGAAGAGGTTAGGACGCAGTCAGGAAGTGGGTTTATTATGGATATATTGATGACACTGGATCACTAGGGCTGTTACTGATTCAATAAAACCCCATAGAAGACCCTTTGCAGACCCTCGAAAAAATCCATGGGACTCTGGGGCTAAATATTATTTCTGTTAAAACTGAAAAAACACCTCTGAACTTCAAATTATTTCTTTTAATTCCTTCAATCCTTCTTGGGCCTGCTTTGGCCCCCTCTTCAGATTAGGAAGACAAATTATTCCCCTCATTTCATGCATCAAAATGAGTCTTCAGGGCCTCCTAGACACTTAGTTCCCAGTGGCCATTAGAGATGAGGGATCCAAAATCATGAGACCAGATTGATAGTTTATTTAGAAATTGAAATACTGTCAGAGCTGGAAACATCAGAGCTCTTTGGCTTAAATTCCTAATGCATCCATCTCTTCCCCAAGTCCCTGATTGTGGTCATCTGGCCTGTGTTGGGGTCTCACCATCCCTGGAGGATCCTGTTCCATGGAACCTATTCCATGAAAGCCGCAAGCCTGGAAATTTTCCCTTTTGGTCCTGGTATTTCTCTGCAAAGTCACAACTAACAGTCCCTCTTCTAGGACAGAGGAGGATATGCAAACCGCCCTCCAGCCCTCTCAAGCTTCCTTTCTCCAGTCCAAACCTTCTCGGTGCTTTCCACAATGACCCATTGGACATGATTTCCACAGCCCCTGCTACTTCCCAATTGCTTCATCTGCACTGAGTGTAGTTTATCACAGCTTATATAACATATGATATCCAGCCCTGGAAAAATACTCACACAGAAGCCTAACCAATCCTGGGAGTTTGGGTACTGCTGGATATCTTTGTGCTGATTTGAAACCTCATTCACAAACCACTAAGTAGACAGATAGATAGATGACAGGTGAACGGATGAATTAAATTAAGTACATAAGTAAGTAACAGGGAAGCGGGTGTGGCTCAATGGATAGAGCTCCCGTTTACCATATGGGAGGCCCCAGGTTCGCTTCCCGGGGCCTCCTTGTGAGGGCAGGCCTGCCCGCGCGGCACGGTGGGCTGATGCAGCAGGACCTCACAGCAAGGGGGAGATAAGCAGACATGGAAGAAACACACAGTGAATGGACACAGTAAAACACAAGCAGCAAGGGGGGGGATAAATAAATAAATAAATAATTCTTTAAAAAATAATAATAATAAGTAAGTAACATATCCAGGCATGGTTTGGAAAACAGTTTTTATTTCTTGTGATATTTATGTTAGGCTGGGTGATCATTCCTTCATCCTCCTTCATACCACTGGCATTCTGTCTGCTACTATCTCCATGGTCCTTTCTTCTCCCTGGAAGTGAGAAAACAAATGAGGCAGAACAGGAAGCAACAAGCTCTGGGCCATGCTAGTCAGAATTACCCTTCTAAATCTCAGAGCCACACACACAATGGTGTTTGTCTCCAGATCAACTACAGCAAAAAGAAGATTCTGGACATTTCCATGTATCTTGGGATCTCAGTTTCCTGTTGGTCCCTCTCCAACTTTCCCTTTCCCCAAGAAGACTGAGAACTCAGCTCAGGCTGAAGATGCTCAGGCCCCAAACTTCTGCTCCTGATAGGCCTCCTGGCCTTTCTTCGGGCCAGCCCTGGCCCTGGAAGTTATGCTGAGCTCTCTATGCCCATGCGAGTTGCTGGCAGTATTTCCTCTCAGAGTTTAGATCAATCATGGAAACACTGAGAAAGTTCCCAGTTAAAACTCACAATCTTCTCCTTTAAGTAAATGGAGGTCAATCCCCAGCAGCACTGGGTATACCAGCAGCAGCTGCTGCTGCAGAGCAACCAGGTGATCCAGCCATCCCTGCAGCCCCGCACCCCAAGACCCCCTGAGTCCTCACAGCATAGGCTCAGAAGACTGTATGGGATCCAGACCTTACCTCTCCCAAGAGAAGGCTACACCATCATCTGGAATATTCTGACCCACGAGTCTCAGTTGCTGTGCAGAGACCAAAACAGAGAAAGACACTTCTTAGTGATGAGGAAGTGTTATCCTGTTAGCCCTTGGACATCCTCAAAACTTCCTGCGGGAGCTGGAAAGCTCAGGACAAATTCCGACTTACAGTCATGGCTTTCTTAGATGCCTGGGCAGGAAGCAAGTTATCCCCCCTTCAGTTGTTCCCTGAGCTGATAAAGCCCCCAACTCTCCCTTATGGAGGCATGAGCCTGGGTTGGAGAGACAGTACTGGCTTGGAGAAGGCACAGCTCCCTCCGCAGACCCAGCCCCTGCTCACTTCCTGTCCTTTGGAGAATGAAACACACAGCCTGGACATTGGCTCCAGGGTCTCCTCATGCCAAGGTCTTCCCTTGTGGGTTGCTCGTCCTCATCCTCATTTTCTTCATGCTCCTCTTCCTCCTCCTCCTCCTCCTCCTCCTCTTCCTCCTGCGTGCTCTCAGATTCCACATTGCCTGTCAGCTGAGCCATGGTGAGATGAAAGACGTGGCAGCTGAAGCCCTCCCTGATTCCGTACTTCACGTGCTCCTGGAGGATCTCCAAGGTGGAGAAGACCCGGCAGCAGGCCATGCACCTGAAGCCATTCTCCATAGTCACCAGCCAGTCAGGTGTCCTGGCTCTGGGTCTCTCCTCAACTGCAGGTGACCCTGGTAGGCTGTCTGACTCTGCCCTTTCCTCATGCTCTTTCTCTTCCCCACTGGGCTCGCTGTCAGACAGGAGGTTTCTGGTGGACACATCAGAGGGGGGAGTACCTACCCGCACGTCCTCAGGAATGGTCACTTCCTCCATCCTTAGCTGCTTTTGTACTGACTCTGAGGTTTCCTTTGTCTCAAAGGAGACAGCCACACCTTTTTTCATTTGTACCTGCATGTAGTATATTTTCATGCCCCTTTCTTCTTTGTTTACACAAAGAGAGGATGCACAGGTCTTATAGGATGAAGGGGAGGACAAGGAGACATACTGTGAGGGGGGCAGAATCTCCCCTCGTTCCCGAACCTGGGCTAAGGGTGATCTGGGTCGGGGGCTGTCTCGATGTAATCTCCAGATTCCTGGGAAAGGAAATTAGAAACATTAGAAGAACATAAGTGGAGAACACCGGAAGCTGAGGGATCTTAGGTGCAAATATATGTGGTGAAAGGGAGAAGGACTGTGGTGGGATGCAGTTGTGCAATCAGCTTGGTATTTCTTGTTCATCTTATGGGATTGTGCATCTGGTATCATCATAGCTTTTAGTTTGTGTGTGTATGGCTTTTGGAGGTGTATCTATGTATAGGTGTTTCAAGTGTGGTGGTGAGGGACATACTGTATGTAGAATCTTTGAGGGGAGTGCAGGCTATAAGAAGGATGTGGGTTTATAAGATCATAGGTGTATTACTTGTAGAATGGGGGCTGTGGTAAAAGAGAAAGTTGTATCATGGGTTATATGTTTAGGTTTCGGGTGTGTACTGTGAATGGATACACATGGAGTGTGGGTGTGTGTGAGAGGTGTGTGGACCTCAGCTGGAAGGTCCTGCTGCAGTTCTGGAGGCCGTGTTAAGGGACTCTGCCTTCCTCTGGAAGGAAAGGCACAGGCAAAGCCCCACAGTCCCTTTGCCCTACACCCCAAGCCCAGACCTTTCTGACCCCTCCTCTCTTTTGGCCTGTCTCCCCACCTTGGAAGCACCAGGACTCATGCTTTCTCACATTGAGCTTATATCTGAACTCCCGTAACAGCTCTGCCATCCATCCTGGCTCCTCCGCAACGCTCTGATAGCCTCCGATTGCTGTTGACTTCTCCTCAGCCTCACGCTTGGTTTCCCTTGGATCTTCATGCCTCCCACCCCACATCCAAGTTGCCCGCACCCTTACCACCATGGATGAGCTTGTGTGGAAAAGAAACACAGGAGAAGTAATCTTCAGAGGCAGAGGAGACCTCCCCTAACCCTAAGCCCCAGCCTTTGGCCACACCAGTGGGTCCAGGCTGAGGGGCATCCTCTTGTGACTTCAAGATTCCTGGGAAACCTATGAAAAACACAGAGCTAGGGTGGGTTGGGCATGTTTGTACATCATTCATCACTTAAACTGTATGTATACCAAGTGTCTGACACATGCTAAGCTCAGTGAATTTATATGCCTGCCTAGGGCTTAGAGTTGGCTCCTGGTGGATACTCCAGTATTTAATTACAGTCAACAGTCATTTTATTTAGTGTCTTTGTAGGAATGTACACCAGTGTGGTGACAGTAAATATGTCTGAAGTGTAAGAGTGGTGTATGTCAGCAAAACCTTGGATAAGTGTGTTATGATATACATGGTATGAGTGTGCATGTCTGCATCTGTGGGGAGTTTTTATGCATGGATTGTATTTATAACTCAGGAATTGTGCAACTTTTCCTGCTTATATGGTGTGTATTCATTCATTCATTCAACCAATATTTAATGAGCATCTACTGTGTACCAGGCAACATTCCACTATTCTAGGTTCTGAGAAGAGCAAAGCAAAGTCCCTCTTCTCATGTAGTTATCATTCTACTAGCAGAAGACAGACACTAAACAAAATATAATAAGAATATAATTTCTCAGCTAGTGGTAAGTATATAAAGGGTAGGGCTGTCAGATTTAGCAAATAAAAATACAGGATGCCCTGTTAAATTTCAGATAAACAATGAATAATTTTTTAATATATGTCCCATGAAATATTTCAGACTTAATTGTAGAGTAAGCATGTTTTGTACAATACTTGGAACTTACTTATACCAAAAAATTATGCATCATTTATCTGAAATTCACATTTAACTAGGCAGCCTGTATCTTTATCTGGCAACCCTAATAAGGAGGTGATGGTGAGTCTGCGTCATCTTGGTTTATGCAAAGTGGGTCTGGTATTACTGCACTTAGTGTATGGGTGTGGTGTGTTTGACATGTGTCTGGTTCTTCTAGAGATATTTAGAAATGGTTTAAGATAACTACGTGTGTGAGAAATATAGATTTATAAATATATAGATGCTAAATAGAGAGGGAGATGGAGATCGAGATAGCGAGAGAGTGAGATCCAGAGTTTGGTGTGAGAAGAGAGGACTGTGATGCGCATGGGTTGAATGCAGTACTGGGGTCGTGTATAAATATAACTATATGTGCTATGTGTGGTTTATTTAGAGATGCATGAACTTTTTCTGTACCAGAGTATATATGGGTGTATGATGCCTGCTCCATGGAAGACACTTCGCAAGAATTCTGTATGCACTCTTACATGTATTGAATGTGCCCAGGTCCAGGCATGGCAATTGGAACTTTACCACACAGACATCTGGTGACCACTCCAACCCCATTCTTCCCATTGCCCCCCTTCCTTACCCCCCACACATACAATATATTCTGAAGTGTAAGGAGAGGATCGTTTCAGTTTCTTCTTGTCCCAGCCCTTGTATAGAAATCTGCCTCAATCTCCAGGCCTCCATTCCCAGGGCTCATCCTATAGCCTGTGGGACCTGCTGGGCTCTAATTTGGGGCAGAAGCCTCTAGCTGGATCTCTAAGGTTGGTTCCATTCTGCCCTGCCTCCTACATGTGACCCTCCCCTTCTCGGGGCAAGCTACTTGCTTGCATTTAATGCACATGGTTATCACGTGGCCTGGGAAGCAGGTCCATGCTCTCAGTGTTCTCTGCTCAGAGCATAGCCCTGACAAGATTTTGCCCCCATCCATCAAGGTCTCTGTAAGGCCCTTCTCCTCCTCCTGGCATTCCTCTGGGAAGCCCCACACCTGTGCATTCACAAACTTCGGTAGATCAACTGATAAATTCTTCTTGTTGATGGAATGAAATCCCCATGCTTTCATTATGACCCCATCCCTAGACAATCTCTTACTCTACTTTCTAACAAGCATTTCACTTATCAAGATATTTTTCAATAAGGCCTTCACCTCATCAGGCTTCTCTTTCCTCTTCAGTAAAAGGGACAATGCAACTAACAGGTATCTATCAGCATCTTTCCCACACTGCCCAGTATCTCCAAGGTAAGACCAAATAAAATAAGAGAGAATGAGGGGACTCAAAAAAGCTGAGATTCTGAAACTGGAACCCATATGGTGTCTGATATACCCCCAGGCACAAGCTGCCCTAGCAGAGTAGTTCTCAGACTGACGAGTTTGGGGCATCTTTCTGTGCCCTCTCAATATTGGTACCTCAAGATAGATATGGCAGCATCCACCCATACCAGGTCCCTGCCCTCCCTGCTCATAGGTGATGCTTGTCCTCGATCCCACCTTCCTAGGGAAGGCTCAGACTGGCCAGCAACTCTTGTGCCCCAGGTAAGTTGCTCAGCACATACCTTCTCCCTTCTCAGCAGTTTCCTGGTACTCTTCATTTTCCAGATGTTTCCTCTTTTGTCGGCGTTTCATGGTATCACTTAAAGGAGTCCTTTAGAAGATACCTAACATCCACCTCCCCCTTTTCCCTACAGTTTGGTCCTTCTTGGCTCTCAGGGACGCTACTAAAATGATTCAATACAAGTAAAACTAGTCAAGTCTCCTAAAGGACTGAAGAATTCAGACCGCTTAGTAAACTAGCAACAGTACCCAGTGCTCACACCACCACAAGGCTGTTAAGGTTCAAAGGTCACCAGATCCACCACAGGATTCTCTGACCTCAAGGATGACATCAGAGCATTCTATGGCCCTTGGTCCAAAACAGTCTCTACAACTGCAGAGACCCCATTTTCAAGAACAATTCCTTTTTCCCAATGGAAACTCTTCAATGCATTCAACTTTCATGTCTTTCAAATGTGGTAGGATATTTTGAGAAGTTAGCCTGTTTGTGTTTTGTTTATTGCTTTTCTCCCTTTATTGAACCTTTTCCCTTCTGTATTCATGCACATAACATTGTTCTGGGGAGGGATATGGCAGGACTGAAAGCAAAAATAGCATGCTGATAATATCAGCTTCTATTTCTAAAATCCCAAAAATGGTAGAAAAGAGAGGATATTGAGCAGAAACATAACAGAAGCAGGATTCTGTAGACCAAGTATTCCCCTTCTTGCCCTACTGGAATGTTGAGAGGTACTGGTTAATTCAGAGAGAGATGACTGTGGATCATAGTGGAGAGTGCCTGCTGAAAAAGGGCTAGAGAGGTAGACACGGCAAAAACTCCAGGAGGGGTGGCTATATCATGAATAAAAGGATCATGACAACCATCCCACATGGGGCACAGAAACCATCAGACCTAAAGGAGCCATGGCAGTTGATCTGGTCTACATCTAAACTTCAACCTGTATACTCTAGTAATCAGTGACCAGATGCTCTAACCCCCACCCTCAAGACCTTGGCCCTGTGTATAATTTCCAATAGAGATGGATATTCAAAACAGGACACCAGCAGAATCAAGTCATAAAATACAAATTAAGTGGATTTATAAAATAAAGAACATAGTTTCTTGCAGCCCTCTGCTGATGGGCTGAAATTTATACCCATTAAAAGTGACAACTCACTTGGATCATCCAATTCCAAATATAAAATTAAAGGCACTTCGTTTTGAGGCAGTGGCCACAATCCAGTGGTGCACAGATATGAGGTATGAGGAAGACTCCCAGAAGTCACTGTTGACATTAGAAATACCCAATGGATAAGGTGCATATGAATGTGAAAGAGGACAGCAGAATGGCTTCAAGTCCCCAGGTCTTTGGATAATGAAGAGAGGGCAAATGCAGCCTTTTTAGAACTTGCTGATGAGATTAAATCTTTCAGTTTCCAAGAGAATCCCTAGATGAGAAGGGACAAGGGGAACTTTTTAAACTGTTTTTGTAGAAATTTTCAAACATTGGCAAAAGTAGAATGCAGCCCCACAATTCCCATCACCCAGTCTCAACAATTAACAATATTCTGCCATTCTTGTTACATCCACCTCTCCTCCCCCAACACACACACACTCTCTCTTCTAGTTTTTTTGTTCTTTTCTTTTTATTTTAGTTTTTTTCTGGCAGGGGTGGGGGAGACAGGTGCTGGTGTATTTTAGAGCAATTCCCAGACATTATATCATTTCTCCTATAAATGCAGTAGTATGTATCACCCACAGATAAAGACATTTTAAACATAATCACAATACCATTATCTCACCCAGTGAATTTAACCATAATTCTATCATATAATTTAATAACCAAGCCATAGCCAATTTCTCCAACTGTGCTTAAATGTCTTTTTATATTTGTTTTGTTCAAATGAAGAAGCAAACAAGGTCCACACATTGCAATTGGTCAATGTTACCTTTTAATCTACAACAGTTCTATCTTTCTTTTTATGGCATCTATTTGTTGGAAAAAATGAAATCATTTTTCCTGTAGAATTTTTCACGTTTTAGAATTGGCTGACTATATCCTTATGATGCCATTTAATGTGTTCCCTATAACCTATGTTTTCTTGTAAATAGGTAATTATATCTAAAGAATTTATTAGATTCAAATTCAATTATTTTGTTGTAAGCCTATTTTATAGGTGATGCTATATACCTTCCTAAGGCATCATAACAGGAAGAATATAATGTGTGGCCATCCCACTTTTAAAAATGCTAAAATTGATCAATGTGTTCAGGTGCTCTCATCTTGATCCTTCCACTATAATGCTCCCCATCGACCATTCACCAAATAGGATTAGCAACTATTGATGATCATTACTTCATTAGGGGTTGAAATTTAATTAAGAGGTTTAATTCTATCTTTCCAAGGAGGACAATTCTTAAGACATCTTTCTTGGACCCTGGATTTCTGAAAGAACTGAACCTCTCTCTAGAAAAGTAAAGATGATTCTACTGGTATCAGCTCAGCTTCCCCAGGCTAGGACTAATGAAATTTATCACAGCAAGTCAAAGCTAGGTTGGGACCAACTTTATTCATTCCTCATTAATTCTTCACTCTATAAATCTTTATTAACCCCATACTATGTATGGCAGTTTGAGATTATTTATTAATTCCAAAAAGAAAGATTATGTTTGTAAACTGGTCTGTTCCTCTGGGCATGATAACCCTTTGATTGTATTAAATTCAGAGGTTTCACTTTTACTTGATTAAATTAAGATTAGGGTTTTGATTCGGCCATATCAGTAGGATGTTGAATCCCCATGCCCTTGGTGGGCAGACAGTCAGTCACACAGAAAATGACACCACAGAGGAAAGAGTTTAGTTTTTGATGTTGGAGCCACCAGAAAGGAGCCGAGCCATTCACCTGATAGCTTGCAGCTGGCCTTGTGGAGAGACCAGAGCAGCTGAGCCCAGAAAGAGATGAGCCCCAGAAGAGAGACGAGCCTTATGCCAGCCTACAGCTGAGATCAGAGAAAGCTGGGACCTTATAAGAAAGAGGAAGGCTGAACCTTCGCAGAGATGGGCAGCCATTTGCTCCAACACGTGGTAACAGATTTTGGTGAGGGAAGTAACTTACTCTTACGTACTCTTACGGCCTTGTGTAAGTTTCTACCCCCAAATAAATACTTTTTATAAAAGCCAACAGATTTCTGGTACTTTGTATCAGTACTCCTTTGGCTGACTAATACACTATGTGACAGGTACTCTAGACCCTATGGCAAACATCTGTAAACAAAACAAATAAAAATCTTTTCTCTCAAGGAGCTTCCATTCTAGTGGGGAAGGCAAAAAAAAATATTTTTTAATGAGTAAAATATGTAGTATGTTCAGTATTGATAAGTGCAATGCAGAAAAATAAAACAAGTAAGAGAATTTGGAACAATAGGAAGTGAGGGGCATTTCTATGTTAAATGGGAGGGGGGGCATGGTGGTTTAGAAGAAGGAACACTTTTCACTTCATTTTTGAAACTACTATTACCCTGATTCCAAAGCAAGACAGAAGCAGTATCAAAAAACCTATAGACCAATATCTGCATGCATATAGTGCAAAAATCCTTAATATAATATTAGCAAATAGAATTCAGCAATATATAAAAAGAATTACACATCATGACCAAGTGGGGTTTATTCCAAAGATGCAAGGCTGGCTCATTATTTGAAAATCAATCAATATAATCTACCATGTTAAGACTAAAGAATAAAAATCACATGGTTATTTTGATCGATGTACAAAAATCATTTGACAAAATCTGTCATGATAAAAATTCCCATAAAAATAAGAATACAGGGAAATTTCCTCAACTTGGTAAAGACCATCTACAAAAAGCCCTATAGCTAACATACTAATGTCCTCACCCTAAGATTGTGGACAAGGCAAAGTTGTATGTTCTCACTGCTCTTATCCAACACAGTGCTATAAGTTCTACCCAGTGCTATAAGGCAAAAAGGGGAAATAAAAGACGTACAAATCAGAAAGAAAGAAAGTAAGCTGTTCTTATTTCCAGATGGCATGAGTGTCTATGTAGAAAATCCCAGGGAATCTACAAGTGAATTCAGCAAGGTAACAGGGTAGAAGGTAAACCTACAAAAAAAATCAGTTTTATTTCTACATACTAGCAATAGACACATGAACACCAAATTTTTAAAAATACACCATTTATAAGTAAAAATCTAAAAATTAGGTACAGGACTATATCCTGAAAACTGCAAAACACTGATGAAAGAAATCAAAGAATATTTTTTCAGAGACATTCCATGTTGGGTTGGAAATCTCAACATAGTAAAGATGCAATTCTTCCCAAATTGACGTCCAGGTTTAATGTAATTCCTATCAAAATTTCAGCAAGATTTTTTGTTGATACAGACAAGATTATTCTAAAATTTATGTGGAAAGTCAAAGGAACTGAATAGGGTAGAAAATTTTTGAAAAAGTAGAATTAAGTGGGAGAAATCATTCTACCTGATATCAAGACTTATTATATATCACAGTAAACAAGACTGTGTAGTACTGACCAAGGGATAGACAACAGATAAACCGAACAGAAAAGAGTAGCCAGAAATAGACTCAAACAAATATGCCCAACTGAGTTTTTTGCAAAGTTTGCAAAAGCAATTCAGTGGAAGAAGGATAGCCTTTTCAACAAAATGTGCTGGAGCAATTGGACATCTATATGCAAAAAATGAACCTTAACCTAAACCACATACCTTACACAAAAATTAACTCAAAATGGGTCATGGATTTAAATTTAAAACTATAAAACCTTTAGGGAAAAAAATGGGGGAATAAAGGTTTAGTAAGTGTTCTTAGCCTTGACACTAAAAGCATGGTTTATAATGGAAAAAATAGATAAACTACTTCATCAAAATTAAAATCTTACTATGCAAAAGACCCTGTTAAGAGGTTGGAAAGACAAGCTACAGATTAGAAAATATATTTGCAAACCACATCTACAAAGAACTAGTATTTGGATGATATAAAGACCTCTCAAAACTCAACAGCAAAAAAAAATCTAATTGGAAAATGGACTGAAGACACATTTCACTGAAAAGGATATACAGATGGCAAATAAGCACATGAATAATGGTCAAAGTCATTAGTCATTAGGGAAATACAAATTAAAGCCCCTATGAGATATCACTACCTACCTATCACATTGGCTAAAATAGTAAATAGTGACAACACCAAATGCTGACAAATGGCAAAGAATCTGGAACACTCATGTATTGCTGGTGGGAATGTAAAATGGTACAACCACTCTGGAAAACAGTTTGACAGTTTCTTTTAAAAACTAAACATGCAACAATAGTACCCTTTGGAGACTATATCCATAAGACAGCAATTGCATTTCTGGACATTTATTCCAAAGAACTGAAAACCCGGTACACAAAAGAATGTGCACCAGTGTTTATAGCAGTTTAATTTATCATAACAAAAAACTGGAAAAAACCCAGATGTCCTTCAATGGGAGAATGATTAAACAAACCGTTGTTCATGCTTACCATAAAATATGTCTCAGTAGTAAAAAGGAACAAAGTATTGACACACGCAACCACCTAAATGAATCTCCAGAGTAAAAAACAAAAAAAGAAAAGCCAATTCCAAATGGTTCTGCACTGTATGATTCCATTTATATAACATTCTTGAAATGACAAAACTATAGAAATGGAGAACTTATTAGTGGTTGCCAGGGGTTCAGGACAGGACAGGGTAAGAGGGACATGGGTGTGGCTATAAAAGAGCAGCATGACAGAACCTTGTGGTGATGGAAGTGGTCTGTAGCTTGACTGTATCAATGTCATTATCCTGGTTGTGATATGATACTACAGTTTTTTAAGATATTACCATTGGGGGAAATTGAATAAAGGATACACAGGGTCACTCTGTATTACTTCTTACAAATGCATGTGAATCTAAAATTATCTCAAAATTCAAAGTTTAATTAAAAAAAAACAAAAAAAAAACAGAGGTACTTGTTTAAAGATTGGGATTGGTGGCAATGGGAATCAGGTAAAAACAAATTTTTCTTAGCACCGAGGCAATTCTCCACAGAAGACAAAGCAGATAAAACCTCTTGGTATCCACATAAGAGCATATAAGTTAACACTGGAAAAAATGTTCCTAAACTGTACCTGCTGCACTCATGTCCGGTGTAACTGTTACCCTCAGGAGGTACAAATCTGAGTAACTTTAAACTACAGTGGATCTTGAAATTCTCTAATCCAACCACCTTCTATGCTTCAGTTTCTATAACATTCTCATCAAGATGTTGCCCAGTCCACATTTCAAATTTTCCAGTGATAGAAAACTTACTTTCCCTCAAAACAGCTTTGACATCTACCTACAGAAAATTCTGTAACGTTTTAATATAAGCAATGGAAGGACCTTCTATATTCCTCAGACCTCCCCCAATTCATCAAAGTTCTACTCTTTGGAGATTATATCCATCAGGGTAAGCTGGACTGTGCTATTGAAACAAACAACCCCCAAATATCAGTGACTTACAACAAGAAAGGTTTGTTTCCTGCTCTTGGTGCATGCCCACTGTAGGCTGGCTAGGAGTTCTGCTCCTCATTGTCCTCACTCCAGGGCCCAGGTTGACAAAAAGAGAAAAAGAGAATTCTGGAGAGTCTCACACAGGCATTAAATACCCTGGCCTGGAAGCCACACATATCACTGTCATTCTGAATCATTGACCAGTAAATACAATCCTATCGTATATTGTATGGATATGAAATTTTACAAACTACGAGACTACGCATTCACAAAACTAGAACTAGAACTCAGATCTCTTAGATCATAATCCAGAACTTTTTCCCATTATGCTATGTTAGGATTTTTACACCAATTTTTACAATGTAGTTGGATTATATAGCATTTATTTAGTTTATGGTTTTTGTTTTTGTTTTGTTTTGTTTTGTTTTTATAAATTGATTCAGAAGTCAGGGTTTGGGAGCCCCTAAAACACTTGCCTTAAATTGAAAAGCAACTGGAAAATAATTTCACTGTCTTTTGAAATGGTTAGCCTAGGAAAGATTAGATGTCTGGGAGGTTTTCATATTCTGAAAACAGGAAATGCAAAGGAAACAATCTTCTTAAGACTTCAAGAAAAAGGCGGAAAAAGTTTTGACTCCCACTTTGCTCTTTTGATTATCTTGTTGACACTCCAGGTCTTTGAATAATAGTGGTGGCAGCAGCCAGAGTTTCGCCAGTATGAAAGTATATATAATAGCGACAGCCCCTGCAGAACCACATACCACAGTAAATGCCTTAGCTCAATCCTATTTACTCACAGGTCTGTGCAAAGTAAAAAATGGCTCTGAAACATTTATTCCAAATAGCTTTTGCTCTTATTACTGTAAAGATAACTTAGCTGCCAAATATTTGCTCCATGATGAAAAAGAACGCCTAAATGGCAGGTGGATTTATGCATTAAGATATACTGCTTATTTTGCTCCTTCCAGATACAATGTACATCTAATGAATTACATACAGGCAATCTTCCATCCTTCTCCAAATCATGGACAAATGAATATGTCATACCCTCTGTTTAATCCATCCTGGTCAGTGTTATTTTCCCAAAACATATTCCCCTGCTCAAATATTAAATGACTTCTGAATATGAGCAGAATAAAATCTAAAATATTCAACCAAACATTCAAAGCCCTACAGGGTCGGACTCCCTACTGCATTTTCCAGCCAGCAGCACAATGCTCACCTCTGGCCTCCACTCAACTCTGTCGACCTTCCCTCTCTTGAACATAGGCCCTTTCTCCAGTCATTTCTTTCAAAAGTACCCATTTTCAAAGTACATTTTTTTAAATTCAACTAAAATTCCACTTTCTACAAAAAGCCTTTCCATATGCCCCTGTGAGAATGCACCACACATTTTTATAGTGAATATTAAAAAACCAATTTATTGTTAATAATATACTTAATATATTATAGATAGGCAAATGGATAGATATTTATTTTCTGAACCATTTGGTAGTGTATTAGAGTTATAATGTCCCTTTAACCCTAAATACTTCAGTGTCTATTTCCTAACAACAAGGTCATACTCTTACATAACCATCGTACCAATATCAAAATGAGAAAATTTAGCATTAACACTATTATCTAATCCATAGCCCATTTTTAAAATACATCAATTGTCCTAATAATAATGTTCTTGATAGCAATGTCTTTTTCCTGGTTCTGCATACAACACATTTTCTTGGCATCCAACATATTTTCATAGCATGTTAGTTGAATTTCTATGACAGCTCTTTTCATATTCTGTCTTAGGGTCAGTCTAGCCATGAATGTGGCTAATTTCCCCACCATACAAGGTATGAACTTTGTAAAGTAGAGGCCATGATTCCTTGTCTCTAGATTCCTTGTTTCCTTCCTGCAGTGTGAGCTGTTTTACCACTTTCTGCGCTGCCCCAAACAACAAGAGCTTAAATAAATGAACTAAATCGCCAAAGTGCTGGATCTTCTTTATTCCCAGGGCAAACAAAGCCCTGACCAGTTGCCTCTTTTTGTTGTTGTTTTTCCCCACGCCAGAACTTCCGTTCTGCATTTATCTAGAAAAGCAGGAATTTCCCAGGCAGTTCACAATACCTATGTGTCCTAGGCAAAGTGAGAGCCCTTTTGCTATCTGTGTGATCAACCCATCTCCCTTTATGTCCATCTAAAGCTATTTTTTACACTGTCTAAAATTAAACTGTAGGTGATTCAGAACTTCAAATAAAACCTTCAAAAGATTTTTATTAAAATACATGCAGTAACCTTGGAAGAAGTGTTACCTTAACCTAAACCACTATCAGCCAATGGACTAGGTGAAAATATGCAGGGAATTGGGCTATTTTTAGAGGGATAACAAACATGGAGATAGGGCAAAGAGGGAGTTATATCTGTTAAAAAGGAAGATGTTCAAGGCACAGGGTGGTGGTGATGGTGGTGAGAAAGTACACAAAACAAATATTTGACTTCCTCATAAATTTGCAATGGACTAGATCTTCCTAAGATGGTGCTCCTGTGTGAAGCAGTGTATTAAGAATATAAGACACATAACCATAGTCAAATTAATACTGTTTTAAAAAGCTGAGTTGAGATTCAGGGCACTTCAAAGAGCTACACAGTTATCAAAGTTTAATTATAGAAGAGCCCAGAGATTGGGGTATGACCACAGCTGTAAAGTTGCTGTGTATAAATTGTAAGCAAAGGAAGGAAGCCTTATGAAACAGGCTTGGATAATTACTGGCCATAGGAAAACCCCTGGCCTGAAGGATTAATCTAAACTGAGCCACCTCTTCTTCTAAACCCATCTTGGAGAATTTAGAAAATCTCCTCCATGGACCTGATACCCTTAACAGGAATTTATGGAAGCAAATGGGATTACCAGACTCGGGCCAAGGTCTCAGTGTCTTTTCCAAAACATGGGCAGTGGATCCACAAGGGATGGGGAACATGAACTGCCTGCAATTCCCCTGCTTAAAATGCCTCTTGACCTATAAATCATGCTTTTCTGATGTTTATAGTTCTAAAAAGGATTAGGAAGAGAACTACTCCTAGGTAGGACAACAGAGGTCACTGAAGATTAGATGTTGCCATAAGCCTATGATATCTGCCCTGAGGAAAGCAATAAAATGGTCAAATACCTACTCTTTTTGCTGGAATATTTACTGGTTGTCTCTACAGTTCAACTGTAGGCTATGAGCAAAAACTTTCTGTAATTCATTCAGTCCCTTAATGGGTAAAAAGGTGTCAGAGGCTCAAAACTATCTGAACAGTTGAAGATTTCTACCTGACATAGAGCTAGAAGCAGTACAGCTGATTTAAAGATAAATTTTAGAGCAACACTTAAGTTTGCATGGAACCCTTTAACTGGTTGTCTGTCTCTAGGATGTCCTAAAATTTCCATCTCATTGGAATTTAGAAAAGAATCCAAGTTCTATCTTCCCCCAGAGAGAGGAGATAGCCACAAGTTTTCAGACCTAAAATAAGAGTTTGTACATGCAACCACGTTAGACTGCCTTATTTTTGCAACATGACAATATTGGATAACTGATTTGATACCTGATTAAATCATTGTCAGTTAACATTTAGTAAGAACCCAGTTGCATAAGGTGATGGGCTAAGTTGAGGATCAAGAATTATACAAATGTAGTCTCAGGTCTCTGGGGACCCATAGCCTAAGGCAGGTATGTGCAGTATATAGGAAGGGCAAAGTAAAAATGGCAGACCAAAAGCAGAATGAACCAATTAGCTGCTGAGCCATTGTGGATTCCTTCCATCCCCTGCTATCTATCCTTCCCCTAAGAGCATATCCCATCCCTGGTGACCAAGGCAGATGCAAAGCCTGGAAAGACAGTCTGGCAACTGCTGAGATACTCAAGGTTGAGAAGTACGTTTAATGCTTGTGAACTCCAATCCTCATGCTACCTTCCTGTACAATGTTCCCACCAAATACCTGGACCATGGTCAAACACCTTCAGGGCCACCTTCTAAAGAGGACTCATAGCATATTTGGGCACTCATGACAGTAAATCCTTTCTGACAAGGATTTCCCCAACACCAGTTGTTTCTAGCTGCATAGAGAACAAATCTATATTCCTCTTCCATCACAAAGGCCTTCTAGTATTTGAAGGCACTTATCTTGGACCTTTGAGTTCTTTCTTCAGCTACACTGCCTTATTCCTCCAAACATCCTGATTTCAGTTCTCCTTTGCCATCCTGCTTTCTGTTCTATATTTATCTTAATGTATGCTGCTGTAATAGGCTAAATAATACACACACACCACAAAAAAGATGTCCATGTCCTAATCCCAGAACCTGTAAATATGTTACTTTGCATGGTAAAAGAGACTTTGCAGATGTGATTAAAGTAATGACCTTGATATGGGACAATTTTCCTGGATTATGCAGGTGGAGCCAGTATAATCACAAAAGTCCTTAAATAGGTATGCAGGAAGGTCAGAGTCAGAGAAGAAGATGTGACAACTATAGCAGAATGAGAGAGAGGTTTGAGATGTAATGCTGCTGGCTTTGAAGATAGAGGGAAGGAGCCACGAGACAAGGAATGCAAGCGGCTTCTAAAAGCTGGAAAAGGCTCCCCTAGAGCCTCCAGAAGGAATGCAGCCCTGATAAAACATTGATTTTAATCCAGTGAGAACCATTTCACACTGCAAAATAACAAATTTGTAATGTTTTAAGTCACTACGCTGTGGTAATGGGAAACCTATTAGTTTCCCAGAATGGAACAAAGTTTCCAACTAAGATTTGACCAAGGCAAAGTAGAGTAGGGTTCTTACTTCCCCATCCGGGACACTTGCCTAACCCTGCTCTTTCGATAGCCACATCACACTGTTAACTCCTACTGAGACAATGGAGTCATTTGAAGAAGCCAGTTATTACCAAAAAATATACCCAAATGATAGCCAGAACTCCTCTATCCTCACCATCTATAAGCCCCTGCAAACATACAGCCACAGGAAGGGGTGAAGTTGTCTGTTTTGCACATCTTTGATGATTTTTTAAAAGCTGAAAATTATTTGATTTGTCAGTTTTTCAAAATATCCGCAGATCAAAAATGGTCATTCCAAAAAGGTATGTAACTTAGTGTTTCAGTCTGCTGGGCTGCCAAAATGCAATATACCAGAAATGGGTTGGCTTTTACAATGGGGATTTATTTACTCACAAACTCACAGTTCTGAGGCCATGTAAATGTCCAAATCAAAGCATCACCAGACAGTGCTTTCTCCCCGAAGACCAGCTGCCAGTTATCCTGGACTCCTCTGTCATATGGCAAGGCATGTGGCAGCATCTGCTGGTCTTTCCCTTCTCCAGGTCCTCTTGCTTCAGCTTCCTGCTTCTCTCTCTGTCTCTCGCTCCTCATTCATCCCATTTATAAATGACTCCAGGCCATGCCTTAATTGAATTAACCTAATCAAAAGACCCGTAACTGAAGTAACCTAATCAAAGCTCCCACCTACAATAGGTTTACACCCACAGGAATTCTGGGGTCATCCAGCTTCAAACTGTCACACTTGGTGAGCTAAGTACTTAAACCTTTATACCCCATGAAGGGATACCCAGTAAGTTAAACCATTAAATGTCAAATGGTATCCTGCCTAGTTAATAGTGTAATGAGGGGGAAAAAGCCAAGTCCACCATTAGAATGACCTGAGTTTGAATCTCAGCCCATTAAAAAAGAGTCCTGGACAACTTACTCTGAGTCTCATTTCTGTCCCCTAGAAATGGGGATAATACCACCTACCCTGCCATGTCCTTATATAAAGTGCTTGGCAAAATGCCTGGTCTGTGCTAGATAGCCAGTAAATGATACATTATCCTTCACAGCACAGATTATTACAGTTTATACCTCATTTCCCTTTTTAGATTACTAACTCTTAAAGAAAGGGACTGAGATTTGCTTGTCTTCATATTCCTCATATCCCCGACACAGACACAAATAGACACCCACATTATTCTTGAATATAAATGTGAGCATCTGGCTTCAAAGTCAGTTGTATACCATCTAGAAATAACCACATTTCTGTTCTGGTCTCTCAGTTTCCCAAGGGATTTTTGAAAACTCCCAGAGAGTATCTAAGATTACCGACTATTAAAGAAAAATTGCCCTCCTCAAATCCCAGGAAGTCATGTAGAAATGTTGCTTTTTGTTTCATGTACTCAGGACGCAGGTTGGCATTGACATTGCTAATATTTTTACTGTTGACCCAATTTGTAATCATTTCTCTCCTAAAGTAATGGTATTTCAAGATATGGCTAAAGCAGCAGCTGAAGAAGAGGCTGCTGGGGAAGGCCAACATCTGATAGATCCAATTTCTGACCTATGGCTCAGCAAGCTAAAGGAAAGTTTTGTTGTTCTCTTGTGTCTACCCTGAGTAATAAAATTAAGAGAATTCACTCCCACACTGCCTCAACCAGGCTGAGGTAATTGTTACTGTTATGACTTTAGCAATTTGAGTGGGAGAAGATGAGAATCCTGAAAGAGATTTGTTTACTGCAAGCATCCCAAATACCTCATTAATCTGCTTTTCATTTGGCAAACTTTTCTTTCATTAAAAATGCCATGCTCTGCAGTTTATAACAAAGCAAAAATGCCTCTGGGAAGGCAAAACAGCAAAGTGGAAAGAACTTGGGCTCTAGAATGAATAAGACCTGAGTTCAATTTCCAGGTGTGCTAATTCCTGTAACCTTGGGCAGTTTTCCTTTGCCTGTTGGAAACCCACTTTTCACATCTGTAAAAGGAGGGTAATAGTCTCCCCAATATGGAGAGTTGGATCAGTTCTAGGATCTTGGGCATGCTCTGTTTGCTAAGTCTGTTGTTTGTTTGTTACTTCAAGACTCAGGACAGGCATCTGCAAAATGAAGATCATAATAGAGAGAAATAGAAATAGAACAAAGGGTGGCTCTTCTCAAACTGAATTCCCTGTTCCCACTTATCTAACTCTCCCACATTCTTGTTCGAGTCACTTCCCCAAAAACCCACGTCAGTAAAGGGGATGACTCGGACACTGAGAACTTACCCTTACACTTTTCACCTTAAGATTGGGTTAGTTTTCGCGCCTAAGATTGTAAGCCCACAACTCCCAACCAATGGGAGATGGGTAAAGTTGGGGAGGAAGGGAAGTGGGACATTGCATCAGGAAAACTATATAATCTTTGTTCTTACACTGATCATGCGCACTTGCCCGCTTCCATTAGCCTGAGCATGTGCCTTTTCTCATGAGAAAGAAATAAATTACTGCTGCCTCTAGTCCAACTCTCTGTCTTCAGAACTTTTATTTTGAGTAAGTGGTCACCGCCCTACTCAGTACCAATTTCAAGAATTTGTCTTGAAGATTTACATGAATGAATAAGTGTAAATTGCTTAGAACAGTGCCTGGCTCAGAACAAGCGCTATTAAGTGTTTGTTGTTATCATCATCATTACCACGGTTTAAATGAAATGGCACAGGAAAAGGGTACCTGGTACGTAGGAGGTTCTCATTAAATAAATATAAGGGACCCTCCCCACTCCACCTAGAAACTGTATTGGGGATTGAAGAAATTCCTTGGTGGGGAAATCTTCTATTCCACAATGATAGATTCGGAATTTAGAGAAAGAGGAATCATATAGGCCATGCCTCTGGTTTACAAAGGATCATACTGACAAGAGTGGAAGGAGGGCAGCAAGAGTAGGAGGTGGAGAAGGGAGTTACCCTGATAAGGTGGCACAGTTAATAAAAATGTTTAAAATAGAAAAAAATACAGGTCTCCTGACACCCAGATTATTACATTTCTTTCCACATCATTTTGACTTTTAAAAATGTTATCCAGGGAGTGGATGTGGCTCAAGCAGTTAAGCATTTGCTTCCCACATGGGAGGTCCCAGTTTTGGTCCCCAGTGTCTCCTGAAAACAACAGCAACAAAAAAACAAACAACAAGGAAAGCAAATTAAAAAAACCAACTCAGGGAAGCGCATGTGGCTTAGTGGTTGAGCACCAGCTTCCCACATATGAGGTCCCAGTTTCAATCCCCCACCCCAGTACCTAAAAAAACAAAACAAACAAACAAACAAAAAAAAACCTGCTATCCAGTTGAGAAACATCTTCCTACCACAGGCTTCGAACCATCAAATAACCAATAAAAATTTAAAAACTGGCATCTGATCTTCTTTGCGGTGTTTATAAAGAACAAATAAAGAAAGGAAGGGGAACGGGTAGCTTCAAGAAAATCTGGGACTATAAAGGGTGCAGATGGGCCTTAGACAGTGTTCTCAGGGGTTCCAGTTTGGATTTGGGGAGATTCATCTCACTCTGGACAGAAAAACAGGAGCAGTGCACCAAGATGCTCTCTTCCCACAAATCCAAATCCAGCAAGTTCTGCCTCCCTTGATTATTTTTAAATATTGGTTTTAGATCACAGTTAAGATTTGTTTTGTTTTTGTTTGCTTTGCTTTGCTTTGCTTTGTAAGTACATCACTGAGTTCCAGATTACTTATTTATTAGTCCTAAGAATGAGAGAGCCCTTTTCAGCTGATCTGACCTCACTCACCACCAGAAGGAGATAGAATGTTCTTCTTATGATTGGAAATACCTACCTTTGTTTCAGTGGGTTTTCCTTCATTTCCTTTCCTTGTGTCAGGGAGATAGCTCTGACCTAAGAAGTTTTGCCTTCCAAAGCAGTTTTCACATGAGCGAAAGATAAAAGAAATGCAATTAACCAAAGAAACAGAAGTCAAGAAGTCAAGAATACAAGAAAGAACAGAAAATAGAAAGGTAAAGAGCAGCCCCTACAGAACACAAAATATTGTTATTTTGGGTGCCCCAAGCCTGAGTCCACGTTCTCTTTAGTGCTAGGATTCTGAGCCCCTCTGGTAGACTAACAAGATAGGTAAGGCTAAAGCCTAATTGCATGAGGGCCCAGATGAGGACAAGTGGATGGTCTTATCACAGCATTTAATCTATTACCCAGCTTTGCCCTTGCCCTACCTACCTCATGGACTCATATCTCAGTACTGTAAAGAAAAAGCACTATAATCTAAAAATAAAGAAGAAATGGATTGCTTCAAGATCCATGCTTATCCCCAAACCAGAAAAAGGCATTCTCCCGCTTCTGCCCATCTCACATCAAGAACTCCAGGAAAGAAATCAGAGGCAGAGGCAGAAATGGTGCCAGGGGAGGCTGCTGACTAAGAACAAAGGCCATGCCTCCTCTGAGGGCAGCAGGCATTTACCACCATGTGGATGACGCAGAGATGGAAGAAACTACCCACTGGTGGCTCATAGAACTCGTGAGCACATATAAGACAAGCCCTGGGGTCTCAGCTGGGGTGGGTGGGGAGGACAGAGATCTGTAATGGCCAGAGGGATCAAAAGCTAAAAATATGGGTTATTACCCATGTATGTGACCCTTTTATAAACTCCAGGCTGTTGCGGCCAGAGGAAAAAGGCTTACATTAGTAATATCACCCGTTTCTTTTCTTTCTCTACAATTTAAACTGCACATAGTTGCTACTATAATGAGGAGCTCTAGTGCACTGTGTGCATCCAAATTTACTCTCTTCTCATGCAGGAGCTCCCAGTAAAAGAAATATGATTCTTGATGCTCAGAATATAATTATGTGCTGCTCTGCATATATTAAAGTACTTTGAACATGACACCACTGGGATCTATGCTTTGTGTTGCTTTTCTTAAAATGGTGATGGGCTGGGATTGAATCATCCATTTTCTAATTCAGGTTCTCTTGCAACTAATCACACATTGAGAAATAGTAGGCCAGGGTAATGGGCATAGTCTCTGCCCATGAGAGAATTTCTCTACAAAGAAGAAATATAGGGGGATGGATGTGGCTCAAATGGTTGGTTGGGCATCCGTCTCCCATATGGAGGGACCTGGGCTCAATCCCCGGGACCTCCCGGTAAAAAAATAAAAATAAATAAATAAATAAAAAAGAAGAAATATAATATAGAGAACTAAGCAGCACTGATCCAGAGGATAACAAAAACATTAATTATCATTAGCTAGATTCTAACCTTAAATTAACCTGATTGGGTCTTAATTTCTTCACGAAGTTAAAAAAAAAAAAAAATCTTGGTGATAATATCTGCTATACCTACCCTCAGGGTTTTTATCAGGGTCAAAAGAGATCATTTGGAACATTTTTTAACCTATAAAGGATCATAAAAATAAGGAGCTCTTTGAAGACATTAGTTGAGTGAAATAAGCCAGACACAAAGGGACAAATATTGTATGATCTCACTGGCAAGAAATAATTAAAATAAGCAAATTTGTGGAGTCAGAAACTAGAATACAGGTTACCAGGAGTCACGGTGGAGGTAGGGAATGGGGAGCTAATGTTTAATTAGTACATAATTTCTGTTTGGGGTGATGGAAATGTTTTGGTAATGAACGATGTTGATGGTAGCACCACATTGTGCATGTAATAAACACTATTACATGTATCTTTGAATTATATATTTGAATGAGGTTAAAAGGGAAATTATAGGTTATATATATATATGTCATTGGAATAAAAATTAAAAAACAAACAAACATACAACTATACAACACAAATGTGAGCCCTAATGTAAATGATGGATGATAGTTAATAGTTAAATATGACAATATTGCTTCATCAATTGTAACAAAGCTATCACACTAATTCATTGTTAATAATGGGGAAAACTGCCAGGGGTTAAATGGGAACACGGCATGATTTTTCTGTAAACCTACAACTTCTCTAAGAAAAAAATTATTTTTAAAAATAAATAAAAGGCTACCTAGTGCTTTAGAGTAACTTAACTATATTTTCAGGTGCATTAAAATACCTGCTTTCCAAACTGTGGTATTAGAATTTAATTTATAAAACATACCACTCAGGATCATAATTCTCAAGTGATTACATAAAATATTGAGGCAAAGAAAATAAAGACCAAGTCTCCTCCCACCACTGTTTCTGGGAATTTTTAGCCCATATTAGAAAACTTTCAGCAATGCTGCATTCCAACATCAGATATTAAGTTTTGTTTCAGAGAACAACAACAACAAAAATATGTGCCAATTCCAAACTGCTGTTGCCATTGTTATCTCAAATGCACATGGGTGGCTTCTCAAAGCACTTTGCAAATCAGTATGTCTTCAGTCTAGTGAAATGTGACCACACACACACTGTAAGTATGACTGAAGGGAAAATTCCTTCACATGAAAAGAATACTGGCTTTTAGTGAAGAAAATAAGAAAGAAATTAAATTGGGGTCTGTGGGTGGTGGCAGCAGGAGAAGTGGGTCATCTTTTTAAGCTCAATTTCCTCCCAATTTTCCTGTTAATAGAAATCCAACCTCCAAAAGGTGAGTTTCCATATTACCTAGGGGGAAATGATGCCAAAGTAACCTGAATATTTTGAAAGCAACTTTCCTTAATAGCTTATGTAACTGAGAAATCCCTCAGGCCTGTAAATCTTAGCAGTCATTGTTTCCAGCTCTAAATCCTGCCTTTGGGTTTGGCATTCTCTCTTCTTTTATGGATGAATAACATTTTCAATTAGGTTGTTTTTCTTGTTACTGCAGGAACCAGGCTCGTTTTAAATAAGCATAATTCCCCCATTCAGGTTGTCTGGATTTACCTTCTCTTTCTCTTCATCTCAGCTAGAATATGAGGATTTACATTCCAGGGAAAGGAGATGCTGGGAATTGGGACAATTTGCTTTTGGAAACTTAAGAATGAAGTCACCTAAGAGAAGACACTTCATCCCTCTGAGTCATGGTCTTCAACTGTAAGCCATTGATAACAGTAACATTAAAAATAAATTAAGGGAAACAGATGTGGCTCAAGCAGTTGGGCGTCTGCCTACCACATGGGAGTTCCCAGGTTTGGTTCCTGTTGCTTCCTAAAGAAGACGAGCAAGACAGCAAGCTAACACAACAGGCCAGCGCAGTGATATTACACAATGAGCTAACGCAATGAGATAACACAATGAGGAGACACAACAAGGAAACACAGTGAGAGCCACATATGTGGCTCAAGTGATTGGGTAGCTCTCTCCCAGAAGAGTTTGGCTCCCGGTGCCTTCTTAAAAGAAGACGAGCAGACACAAAGAGCACACAACGAACAGACACAGAGAGCAGACAGCGAGCACAAATGAGGGGGGGAAATAAATAAATAAAATAAATCTCTAAAATAATTAATTAATTAATTAAGATTTCACTCAATGACACCTCTTGAATGAATGCTTTCCTGTCTACTGTTCCCTCTCTCAGGGAGAATGCCAACTATCCAACTTGCACGCCCACTCTAGCTTATACAGACTTCTATCATGAGATTTTTAATCTGCTTATTTGTTTTGATACCACCATCACCAGACAGAAAGCCTTTAGAGGATAGCAACTTTGCCTTATTTATTTCAGGAATCCCAGAATCAAGCTTGGCAATGTTTATAACATATAATAGGTTCTTAAGAAATTCCTGTTGAAGGATTAATTTGTTATTTTACTATTTGATTGATTAAAAGAATACTGCAGATGAAAGCATCTTGTAAACTTTCAAGCACTAGACAAATGTAAGTCATTATTACATGGAATTCCATGAATTAGCTTTGAATTTAGGTAATTAGGCAATTGCTCAAAGTCAAGAGGTAACAGACCTTATTAATGGTCTATTTCATAGCATCCTTAGTTTTTGTTTCTTTGCTTGTTTTATCCAGACAACCATCAAGAATTTACATACTTTGAAATAACACACTAAAAAAGCATCCATGTAATGAAAATAATGAAAAATATTCTGTTAGTTAGAATAGTGTTGCCTCTTAGAACACCATGATGAAATAATGTACTTTAAGCTCTTCTTCCGATACAAAAGTAGCAATCTGGTGAGAATACTAATGCTAAAACACCAGGACAAAACACTCAAGAGACTGTCCTCAGATGCCAATTTTGTTTTTACAAATTGCTCTTTATATGAGGGTTTTTTCTTCACTATTCAATACCATAAATATTTATTGTAAACCAGATACATGTTGGCTAAATAAAACTTGACAAGGATTCCAAGAGGAGTAGGAGATGTAGATTGCAGGAGAGGGTCTCAACAAGTACCCAACCAGAAAAAAAAAAAAA